>CAKNYM010050734.1:163247-178294 GCA_932195095.1 Andricus curvator
TTTCATTTTAAAAAATTTTATTTTGCACCAAAAAACAAAACAATTTTCAGCTAAATTGTTAAATTTTCACCCAAATAATAAAATTTTTAAAAAAAAAAAAAAAAAAAAAAAATTAACGAAAAATCGAGAAAAAGGGGAAATTTTCTTGAAAACAGGAGATACAGAGATTTTCTTTAAAATCAGAAAAGAGCTAGGGGAATATGAAAGTGATTTTCAAACTTATTAAGTTATTATTGAACTGTACCGTTGCAGGGATATCCTTCGCAAAAGACGCAAACTTTCTTAAAAATTATTATCAAGGAACGTACGAAACGTTATCAAACTTAATTTTTCAAATAAACAGTTTAATTTTCAATCAAATAGTTGAATTTTCTACCAAAATAATTGAATTTTCAACCAAATAGTTGAATTTTTAACTGAAAAAAGTTAATTTTTTAAACAAAAATGGAAAAGTTACATTTTTAGTTTAAAAAATTAATTTTTCACAACAAAAAAAGCGAATTTTCTACGGGTTAAAACGAACCAAATAAGACGAATTTTTAACAAAATAGTTGAATTCATTTTTAACCAAACAATTCCATTTTTAACCAAAAAATATTAAATTTCCACCAAAAAGATCAAAATAAACAAATGTAAACATTTTAGGAAACAAAAACAGAAAAAGTTGGTTTTTTAAAGAGTCATCTGTGTATATTTTCAAATTATTTCTTTCTAGCTTCCTTGGAAAAATACTTTTAAAAACTCAGGGTAAACTGAAAAGGTAAAAGGTATACATTTTTTTAATTGAATTTTTAACCCCCTCAAATGGAATTTTTAACCCAAAAACACGAATCTTCAACAAAACAGTTATTTTTTCTAACAAAAAGAATGACTTTTTAACGAAATTGTTGAATTTTCAACAAAAAACGTAATATTTGTTATCTTAACCAAAAAAATGCAATACCCCCTCCCCCAAATCTGTTATCAACCGTAGTTTTTGGTGATGAAACTGATAACGACCCCTTAGAATATTAATACAAAAGGCTTAAATCATCTTCAAAATTCTATTGGGTATATTTATTTATTAATGAAAAATTTCAGTAATATTCAACGCTTTTCTTCCTTCTCGAGCCGATTTTCCATTTTTCTCAGAAAAATGCTCCTCGAAATTATCATACAAAAGAGTGAAAAGTACGCATTACGGCTTTTTTCGAACAATACAAAGTGCAGTACCGAGTTTCTATTTCTCTTTGAGATATCAGAATTGTTGCTAAACTAAGTTTCATGATGTATCGAATAATATTTTCGAAATAATGCTTTCATTTTATTTTAAATAACTTAGTATATCAGTCACTATCATACAAGTAAGCCAACTAGTGGGATCCTTTTCATGGAATTCTGTTACAATTCCTTAAAAACTTGATTGAATAGGTTCTCGATTTTTTTTGCACTTGACTGCTTTACTTGATTGCAACTTTACTGTTATTATAACAGAATCCCATCTATTTACATGGTCCTTTGAAATTTTTTCGATCTTACACTTGGGACTGTCGCTGCTTTAGTGCAGCCTGTACACACTTTGCCATTGTTGGTGACGCTCGTGCTACTGCGTCCGTCATGAAAAACTGATCTAGGGTCTTATGTCGAACTTCCAAGGGATCTGGCAAGAAGCATCCTCCGGTTTCCTGAAATAAGAACGAGTTGGAATTAGAGTTCTTAAATGCCCAAGAATTTATTTTGAGCAAATGTTCTCGAGAATATGCTCAGCTTACAAGTCCGAACAGAACATTTATGGAGCATTAAAGAGAATTTAAAGCATTTATTGTTTAAAAAAATATATATCATAATTAATACATATACAGGCCTCACAGTCCCTATGGGATAAAATATAGGGACCAAAGGGTACTTGTTGTCACGCTCATAGGGTACTTTTTTCGCGCTCAAAGTGTAACAAATTCAGGATAAATTCATAAGACTCCAAAACAATTCAAGATAAATTCAAAAGAATTCAAATGAATTGGAAAAGATTTTTAAAATCAAGAAAATTCCACTGATTTTCATAACATTGAACTAAATTTAGAGGACTTTAAGGTAAACGAGAAGAATGTAATGCAATTAATAAAAATTCAAGATGAATTAAAAAAATTCAAATGAATTGAAAACAATTTAAAAATATGAAAAAACTTAATTGAATTCAGTAAGTTTGAAATGAGCGTAGAATTAGAAACATTCAAGGGAATTCCAAAGAATTTGATGAAACGTCTAAGAATTGAGTAGGATTGAGTAAATTTAGAAAAACTCAAATGAATTAAAAAAATTCAAGAGAATTCCAAAGAATTCAAAAGAATTTAGGGTAAATTAATAAGAATTCAGGATGAATTCCATAAAATAACTTAAGATCTCTTCAAATCTTCGAAACCCTACTAATTTCTATCCAAAAAAGTGACTAATGACTACAAAACAATTCAAAAGAATTCAACTAGATTGGAAAAAATTTTTAAATTGAAAAAATCCATTTATTGCAGTAAAATTTGAGTGAATTTAGAGGAATTTAAGGGAAACGAGAAGAATTCGATGAAATTCGTAAAAAAATCAAACTTTATTTAAAAAACAATCAAGTGAATTCAAAACAATTAAAAAATATGAAAAAATTCCTTAAATTCAGGAAGTTTTAAATTAGTTTAGAAAAATTAAAAGGGAATTCAAAAGAGTTTGATGAAATTCCTACGAATTTAAGGTGAATTTAAAAGACTTCAAGATGAATTCAACAAAAATTTTTTTTAATCCATTGCATTGAGTAAAATTGAGTGAATTTAGAAGAATTCAAAAGAATTGAAAAGAATTCAGGATAAATTAATAAGAATTCAGGGCGAATTCCAAATGAATTGCAAAAAAATATTTTAAAATATCTTTAAACCTTTGAAACCCTACGAAATCCCCTACTTCTAGTGAATAAATGCTTTGAAATCCATACAAATATTAAAATCCCTTAAAATTACTAAAAACCCTAAAAATTCCTTTATATTGTTTAAATCTCTTAAAACTGCCTTGGAATCTTTTAACATACCCTAAAATATTTCAAAGATTTTGAAATCCCTTCAAAACTATTAAAATAAATTAAAAAATTTTGGGAATATTTTAAAACCTCCTAAAATATTTCACATCCTTTGATAGCTTTTAAAACTTCTTGAAACTTTTTAAAGCTCTTGAAAAATCCCAGTCTTTTAAATCATCCTAAAATATTTTGAATCCACTGAAATCCCGTTAAATTGCTGAAATAAATTGAAAATTTCTTTGTAATCTTTTAAAATAACCTAAAATATTTCGAATCCCTTAAAATCTTTTGAAATCCCTTAAAATGTTTTAAAGCGTATGAAAATCCCAAGTAATTTGAAAAAAAACCTTCAAATATTTTAAATAAGAATTCAGGGCGAATTCCAAAAACTAATTTCAAATCTCTTTAATCCTTTGATACCCTAACAAATTTCTCACTTCCCGTGAATAAATTCTTTAAAATATTATAAAATCCCGCAAAATTCTATGATGATATTTTCTGAAATCCTAGAAAATGTATAAAAATACATTGAAAACTTTAAAATCCCTTAAAATCATTGAATTCCTCGGAAATCTTGTAAATTCTGTGCAATATTTAAAAATCTTAAAACCTTACAGGTCCTGTAAAATCGTTCCATATCTTCCGAAATTCTAGAAAAAACATTATCCGCTTTGACTTTAAAATCATTAAATTAATTAATAATTCCTTTGAATCTTTTTGAATTCCCTAAAATATTCCAAATTAATAGCTCTTGAAATGTCTTAGAAGTTTTAAAAATACCCTAGAATATTTCAAAAGAATTCAAGACAATTCAGAAATTGGTACATACATGTTAAGTTTATAATCGCAACTATTTGGTTGAAAATTAATCTGGTTTGCTTGAGGATTCAAACCATTTTGTAGAAAATTCATCATTTTTGGTTGAATTCAACTATTTTTGGTATAAAATTAAAATCCTTTTTGTGGTTCAAATATAATATATCACGCTTTTCGTTGAGAATTCATTTTTTTTTCTAGAAAATTCAACTACTTAGTTGGAAGTGGAACTACTTTGTTAAAGATTCATCATTTTAGTTGAAAAACCTTTCTTTTGTTTAAAATTTAATCATTTTGTTGAAAATTATGTTTTCTAAATGAAAATTAATTTTTTTAACTGAAAACTTAACTCGTACATGTTTGGTTAAAAAATTATCTTCTTATGCTGAAAATTCAAATATTTGGTTTAAAATTCCTGTACTTTATTGAAAATTCGAATTTTGTGTAAAAATTTTTTCGTTAAAAATTTACTTTAATTTCATTGAAAACTAATTTTTTTAATTGAAAATTTAACTATTCCATTTTTAGTTGAAAATTTATCTGTTTTAGATTAAAATTTAACTATTTGTTGAAAATCCTTTTTTTTTTGTAGAAGAGTACTTTAATTAGTTGAAATTTCATCTTTTTGGTTAAACATAATTTTTTTGGTTGAAAATTCAACTGTTTTGTTCAAAATTAGTTTGCTTTTTACTTTAAAATTTATTTTCCTAACTGAAAATTATCCTACTTTAATTTTAGTAGAAAATTTATCTTTTTAGTTTAAACTAAAATTTAATGGAAATATAATCTTTTTCGTTAAGAAATTATTTGTTAACTAGAAAATTTAACTATTCAATTTTTTGTTAAGAATTCATTTCTTTAATTAAAAAAAACTATTTAGTTGAAAATTCGTTTTTTTTTTAATAGAAAATTCATCTGTTGTATCGAAAGATCCACTATTTGGTACAAATTTCATATTTTTGATTAAAAATTCATCATTCTGATTAAAAATTAAATTATTTGGTTGAAAATTCGTTTCTTTTTAGTTGACAATTAATTTTTTAACTGCAGATTATTATTATTATACTATTCTATTATATCTACTACTATATTATTATACTATTCCATTTTTGCTTGAAAATCTATATTTTCAGTTGAAAATGAATTAATTTTGCTGAAAACTCGTTTTTTTTTTAAATTTACTTATTTCTAATTACAAATTGAAATATTATATTTTTGGTTTGTAAATTTATCTTTTTTTGTTTAAAATTGAATTATTTTGTTGAGAATTAATTTTTTTTGTTAAAAATTAATTGTCTTAACTGAAAATTTAATTGTTCTATTTTTCGTCAAAAAATTATTTTTTTGGATAAAAAAGTATTTTGTCGAAAATTCGTTTTTACTTTGTTGAACATTTATTTTTCTGATATTTTAACTATTCCAATTTTGGTTGAAAATTGATTTCTTTTAGATGAAAATTCATGTATTATGTTGAAAATGAATCTTTTGGGTTGAAAATTCAACTAACTATTTGGTTAAAAATTCATATTTTTGGTTTAAGATTCACCATTTTAGTTAAAAATTCATTTCCGAGGTCATTTCTTTGGTGGAAAATTTTATTTTTTGACTTGAAAACACAACTAAAAAGTGTTTCAAATATATTTAGAAACATTTTGCATTAACATTATTAATCTTCTAGGTGTATGGTTGGTTTTATACCTAGAAGAATTTAGAAATTGGGATATTGTAGCAACCCTGAATAAGGCACTGTTTAATGCAAATAATATTTTTTCTATTATTTTATTATTAAAATTAATATTAATATAATATTATTGCCTATGCTATTTTTACATGGGGGGGGGGGGGCACGTGGTCAAAATCATTTCTAACGTAAGATATTTTCATGACTGTGAATCCTGAAAAAATAAAAATTTAACAATTTGGTAGAAAATTCAAATATTTAGTCGAAAGATGAACTACTTTGTTAAAAATTCATTTTTTTAGTTGAAGGTTCCTCATTTTAGTTACAAATTCATATCTTTGATCGAAAATTCAACTATTTTGTGGAAAATTTGTTGTTTTTTCGTTTTGGTTGAAAAATCAAGTAATAACATTTGTTGTTGAAAATTAATCTTTTTGGATGAAAATTAATATTTTTAGCTACAAATTTAACAATGTGGTTAAAAATTCAACTTGTTTTGTAGAAAACTCGTCTTGTTGACTGGAAAATTTAAAATTTTAGTAGGAAATTCGTTTCTTTTTTTGTTCAAAATTAATTTTTAGAAATACAAATTTAGCTATTAAATTTTTGGTTCAAAAATTAGTTATTACATTTTTGGTTAAAAAATGATCTTTTTTAGTTTAAAAATTCAACTATTTGGTTGAAAATTCAACGGTTTGGTTGAAAACTAATTTGTTTTATTGAATGATTAAATTGGTTTGTTGAAAGTGCGTCTTTTTTATTGAAATCAACTGTTCTAAATTAAAATATTTTTTGTTTGAAAATGAATGTTTTCAACTGGAACTTAAACTATTCCATTTATAGTAGAAAACTGATCTTTTTTTAGGTGGCAACTTCAATTATTTGATTAGAAATTTATGTTTCTTCTTCAAAATTCTTTTTTTTTAGAAAATAATTTTTTTTTGGTTAACAATGCAACCGTTTGGTTAAAAATTAGTCTGTTTAAGTTGAGGATTCAAGTTTGTATGTTGAAAATTTGTCTTTTTTGGTCAAATTCAACTGTTTTTGATTTGAGATAAAAAATATTTTTTCGTTTAAATATTAACTATTATTACATTTTTTGTTAAAAATTCAACTACTTTGTTAAAAATTCGTTTTTTTTTCAAAAATTAATTTTCTAAATTGAAAATTTAACAATTTGGTTAAAAATGCAACTTTTTTGTAGAAAACTCATCTTGATGACTGGAAAATTCAACAATTTCGGAACAAATTCATTTTTTTAAATTGAAAATTAATTTTTAGCAATAAAAATGTAGCTATTGAATTTTTTGTTCAAAATTGATCTTTTTAGTTCAAATATTTGGTTGAAAATGTATGTAATTTGTTGAAAATTGACTTTTCTGTTAGAAAATTAATCTTCTTGGTTGACAATTCAACTATTCGGATAAAAATGTATTTATTTTGTTCAAATTTTTTTTGTATAGAAAATAAATCTTCTTGCTGGAGAATTCAACTATTTGATTGAAAATTCATATACTTTGTTAAGAATTCGTGTTTTTGGTAGAAAATTAATCTTCTTGGTTAAAAATTAATATTTGTAATTGAAACTTTAACTGTTTCGTAGAAAGCTCATCTTTTAGGCTTGAAAATTCATGATTTTAGATGAAATTTTTTTTCTTTATGGACTGAAAAATCTTTCTTGGTTGAAAATTCAATTCTTATTGAAAAATCGTCTTTTTGATTTGAAAATTCATCACTTCTGGTAGAAAATTCAATCTTCTCGGTTGAAAATTGAACTGTTTGGTTGATAATTTATGCAATTCGTTCAAAATTAATTTTTTGTTGTAGAAAATTATTTTTTTTTATGTTAAAAATATAATTGTTTGGTTAAAAATTAATCTGTTTAATTTGAGGATTCAAGTTTGTATGTTGAAAATTTGTCTTTTTTGGTTAAATTCAACTGTTCTTGATTTAAAATTAAAATATTTTTCAGCTAAAGTATTAACTATTATACTTCTCGTTGCAAATTCATCTTTTAGGTCTAAAATTCAACCACTTTCTTAAAAATTCATTTTTCGTTTGATAAATATTCATTTTTTTAACTGAAAACTTTACAATTTGGTGAAAGTTAACTTGTTTTTTTTTTTAAATTCATAATTTGCAATAAAAATTCAACTAATGGAAATTTATGTAATTTTTTGAAAATTCGTTTGTTTTCAGTAGAAAGCAATTCTTCTTGGTTTAAAATTCAACTATATGGTTAAAAATTTATGAATATTGTGAAAATTCATTTTGAAAATTCAACTATTTGGTTCAAAGTTAATGTATTTTGCTGAGGATTCGTCTTTTTGGTAGAAAATTAATCTTCTTTGTTGAAAATTCATCTTTTTGGTTGAAAAATCAACTATTTAGTTAGATTTTTAACTGTTTTGTAAAATTCTCGTCTTTTTTTGGCTTGAAAATTCCAAATTTTTGATACATTTTTTTTCTTTATTGACTGAAAAATCTTTCTTGGTTGAAAATTCAACTATTCGGTTAAAAATTGCTGTATTTTGTTGAGAATTCATCTTTTTGGTAGAAATTTCATATTTTTTGGTTAACAATGGAATTGTATGGTTCAAAATGAATCTGTTTTGATTGAGGATTAAATAATTTTGTTGAAAATTAGTCTTTTTTGGTTAAATTCAACTTTTTTTTATTAAAAATGAGAATCTTTCCTTGGTTAAAATATCAACTATTACATTTTTTTGTGAATTCATCTTTTTTGGTTGAAAATTCAAGCTAGAAAGAGATCATTTGAAAATACACACAAATGACTCTTTAAAATACCAACTTTTTCTGTTTTTGTTTCCTAAAATGTTTACATTTGTTTCTACTGTATTTTTATCAGCTGAAAGCTCTGAGATTTTCAACGCATTTTTTAATATCAACTAAAAACAAAACTATAGTGTAAAAAAAAAAAGAAATTAAACAAATATAATTATTATTATTTGGTTTAAAATTTAATTATTTTGTTCAAAATTCAACAATTTGGTTAAAAAGTTATCTGCTTTGGTTCAAAATTCGACTGCTTTGCTGAAAAATGTGTCCTTTTGGATTGGAAATTTATAATTTCGGGTTGCAAATTTAACTATTTTATTGAAAATTCGTATTTTTGGAATTAAAAATTAAAATATTTTTTGGTTGACATATCAACTATTACATTTTCCGTTGAGAATACAATTTCGTTTAGTTAAGATAACAAATATTACGTTTTTTTTTTTGAAAATTCAACAATTTAGTTAAAAAGTCATTCTTTTTGGTAGAAAAATTAAGTTTTTTGTTGAAAATTCATAATTTCGGGTTGAAAATTGAACTGTTTAATTGAAAATTCGTATTTTTTGGGTGATTTCAACTGTATTTAATGAAAAATTAAAATCTTTTTTTGTTGAATTCAACTGTTTGCGATTTAAAACTAAAATCTTTTTTGGTTGAAAATTCATCATTTTAGATGAAAATTCATTTCTTTAGGTAAAAATTCTCGATTTTATTTTTTTTATTGGATTTTTCAAATTTAAGAGTGAAAAAAGGGATTAGGTAAAACTGGGGACGAACTATGATCCCTGAAATTCACTGAGTTTAACACATTTTAACATTTCACATATATTATTCTTCAACTTATCTTCAATTGAAGGTTTTTATTTCAGATCCTAATAATATATATTTGGTTCCACTTGATTAAAAAAAAAACTATAAAGTATTTTTTACATACCTTTGCTAGTTCTACTGCTTCTTTAATGTAGTTTGCCGGCTCTACATCGCCGTATCTTACTAAATGTGGTGCTACCTCCTCGATTCTAGAACGTACCTCCGCCAAAGTGTCATACGGTAAACAGTTTCCAGAAATCTGCAAAATAATATTAATGGTAAAATATTGTTTTAAAAAATGCAGAGAAACTTAAATTTTAGATAAGAAATCTTGATCACTGTCCGGTTTTTCCCGGAACATTAAAATTTTCAAATTCAAACCTTCAAAACTGAAAAATGCGTAATTCGAAACGTTTAAAATTTTTTGAATTACATATTTTTCAAGTAACTTTCAATGTTACACAATTTTAAATTCAGTCTTTTTCAGTTAAATGTATTCGATGTTATGACTTTGCTAATTGGATAGCATTTCAAAATTATTAATTAAAAATGCTTCAATTTCAAATTGTTCAATTTTCATAGTTTCAGTCTTAAACTATCAGATTTTCAACGTTTCTTCGCTTTCATATTTTTGAATCTACAATTTTACAATTACAATTTTATTATTACTATTCAATACTTAAAACCTCAAACTTATCAACTATATTAAGCCTTTTAATTGGAAAAAATAGAAACTTCAGGGATTCAACTTCAAAATCCTTAAAATTCAAAATACTCAATAATAGAGGCTTCAAATTTTAAAGTTGAACCAAATGATTCTTGATTTTTGAATACAAAATGATTATTATTGTTTTTATTATTCCGCTATCTATTAATATAAAATTGTACAATTTATAATGTATCAATTTGAAATGACCTATTCAATTTTTAACGTTTTTCACTTTAAATTATTTAGCTTTGGTGGATTACAATTGGAAATTGAACAATTTTTAATTATTTAAATTTGAAATGACACAATTTGAACATTAAAAATTTCCAACCAAATAATTTTGAATTTTTCTATGTATATAAATAAATGAATAAGTAATAGAAATTATTACTTAACCCTTTCTATTTTCTATTGAAGTTTTCGAATTTAGAACTGTTCAAAACTATTAAGGTTTTCAATATAAAATAGGCCTATTTTAAATATTTAAATTTGAAATTTTTAATTTAGATCGATTTCAATTATAAAAATTTCATTTATAATGAAGACTTTCAACTTGAAATTAATTTGTAAAATCTTAAAACTGTTTAAATTCCAAATTATACAATTTGAAAGGCTTATAATTTTAAATTAAAAATTATTATTTAACCCTTTCTATTTTAAAAGTTTTTAATTCGAAATTATTCACTAATCGACACTTAAAACTTTAAACTTCTCGACTATTAAGTTAAGCCTTTTAATTTGATAAAAGTAGAATTTTCAAGAATTCAATTGCAAATCCTTAAAATTGAAAATACTCAATATTTCAAACATTATTAATTTCAAATCGTTTTGTTTATAAAATTTCAGCATAAAATTATTCAATTTTAAATATTAAGGGCTTTTTTAAATTATTAAAATATGTACGATTTATATTGATATCAAACATTTTGAAATATTATTTCCATCTAAAAGTATGTTGAATACTTTCAGTTCAAATTGATTGATACTCAGCATACAATTTAAAATTTAAGATCGTTAAATTATTTAAAAATTCACCCATTGTAGAAAAATCTAAGAGAAAAAGAGGAAATTATTAGAAAAGGACATTCAGTTTTTACCGAAATGGAAGGAGTGACCATATTTTGAAGAAGATATTAAAAATGACAAAAAATGTATAAAATTATTATCAATAATAAATATGTATATATAGTTAAAAGTTTGTCATAAGGACAACCGCAGGATTTCGCCGGGAGCCGGTGCTAATCTGAAAAATTGCACCCGCTCCCAGCGAAATCGCGGTAAAATTTCAGCTGTAACCACGTCTCACGACCGTGAGATAGGTGGTTACAGTCTGCGACGAACTCAATACGATGGTCCGGCAAAAGTCTCGTGCACCCTGAGGACACGGAGCGACCCAAGGACGACCGCCTTCTCCATTTTCCCCGCAAGTGTCTCAGCATTTTTTTGACACGCAGGGATGCTTTTCAGGCTATTAACCAGTGAAACCTTGGCACTTCCAAGAGCGCCGATGATCAAGACGATTAGCTTAACAGAATATTCCGGGTATAACCGTCGCAACTCCCTTATAAGGTCTTTATACCTCTCTTTCTTTTCTTTCTCCTTGCCTGTGACGTTTTTGTCAGCTGGTGCCGAAAATTCGATAACGAACATGGTTCGTTTCTCGAAGTCAAGGAGAACTATGTCAGGCCTCGAGTGCGCAACAGAAACAATTGTCGAGAATATGAAGTTCCAGTATATGCGGCACTTCTCATTTTCGACAATTGACTCTATTTCTCTAGGAGCGTTTAGCGGAGAGGTATTTGGGCTAATGCCATAAGAGTGACAGAGATGGTAATAAAGCACTCTTAGTGCCGCATTGTGCCTTTGGATGTAGGTCGTTCCCGCATGAGTTGGACAACTAGATAGTATGTGTCCTAGATGCTCGGGGTGTGCATGACACGCTCTGCAACTATCATCGGGAATGTCTTGGCTCAAAATGTGGCGACGGTATGCTAGAGTGGAAATGACACCGTCTTGACATGCCAAAATGAAGCCCTCCGTGCCCGACTTCAATCCGGGTGATCTAAGGAAAGCAAACGTTAGCTCATACGACATCGACTGATCTTCCACATTTCTGTGGAAGATGCCGTGCATCCTCTTGTCGAGGAGCTGTTCGTGGAAGTTTTTCTCCTGTGCTTTCTTAATCCGGGCCTTCAGGAGTGAGTATTCAAGATGGATAAGATTTGATGCATTTTGCTCACCCCTAATATTGAAGTCAAGGCCGAGTGTTTCAGCAGCCTCCTCCGCTGCTTTGTACAGAAACGCCCCTTTTCCCACTTCTTCGTGTTTCCTGACCATTTTAAGAAGAGGGTCTTGTCCATTTGCAACTATATGTGCTGTACCCAGAATGAGTCTGTTGTGAAGACATTCAAGATTCAGTATTCCGCGACCACCTAGGCGGCGTGAGATGTAAAGTCGCGGAACAGAAGACTTAAGGTGCATGCTCTTGTTCATGTGCAAAACCTTTCGCGTCCCGATATCAAGGGATCTGAGCTCGTCCTTCGTCCATGGAACCACTCCAAATGAATAGAGTACTACCGGGACGGCAAGCATGTTCGTTGCAGATACTTTGTTTCTCGCCGACAGTTCGGAAGACCAAATCTGCCGGATGAGACGTTTGTATCTGCATCGGAGAGTATCCTTTATAGATGTCGCGTCCTGAATGCGGCTCTGTGGCACGCCCAGGTATGTATAGGTCTCTCCAGCGCAAAGGTGTCGTATAGCGCTTCTGTCAACGAGCTCAGGATCTTCGGGGATGCCATTAAGTTTTCCTTTCTTCAAATTAACCTTGGCGCATTTCTCTAACCCGAATTCCATTCCAATCTCTTGAGTGTACTCTTTGACAATTTTCAGAGCTAGATGTAGTTTCTCTTGATTCCTAGCATAGATCTTAAGATCATCCATGTAAAATACATGAGTGACCTTATGCTTTCGGTTTCCAGGTTTTCCGCAGAGATACCCTTCGGAATGGCGAAGTGCGAGAGATAGTGGCAATAATGTGAGGCAAAAGAGGAGAGGGCTCATGGTGTCGCCCTGAAATACACCTCTCTGAAAGGTGATACTGTTAGTGATCACACGATGTTTTCCAGATGAGATAGTAAATCTGGTTTTCCAAAGCGGCATTAATGTCTCTATGCACCTCACGATGTGTGGATGAACCTTTAGGCTTTCCAACAGACAGATGATAAGTCTATGGGAGGTTGAATCGAAAGCTTTCCGGTAATCAATCCAGGCCATCGATAGAAATCGCTGATAGTATGCTGCGTCTTTACAGACACATCTATCGATGAGCAAGTTCTCCCGACATCCCGCTACGCCTTTCTTTGAGCCACGTTGTTCATACATCTCTCGCCATACAGGTCCAATTGTCCGAACAATCCTATCATTTAGGATAGCTGTGAAGATCTTATACAGTGTGTTCAGACAAGTTATTGGCCTGTAATTCTTAGGGTCAGCTAAGTTGCCCGTCTTCGGCAGGAGCAGTGTGCGCCCTTCCACCAACCACCCCGGAATAGGCTCTTCCGACTTTAGATATGAGGTAAAAATTCGGGCCAGATGCTGGTGGGTTGAAGGAAACTTCTTCCACCAGAAGGTCTTGATGCCATCTGGTCCCGGAGCGGAATAGTTCTTCATGCCTCTTAATACGTTTTTCACCTCCTCGGTAGTGATAGGTGGGCATTCCTCCTCAGCTGTGATGAGGGCATTGCACAGCTCCTTGAAGCTGTTTATGTTCTTTGAGCCTTCTTTAAGTGGATGTTGGACTTCGTAGACTTCTCTCCAAAATGCTTCGACCTCCTCTGGTTTGGGCGGATGGTCGACAGTAACTGGAGGGTCTTGGAAGAGTCGAGATGGGTCAGACGAAAACTGTTGATTTTCTCTGACCCACCTCTCTCTCCGCTCTAGACTTCTCCTAGCGTCAGATAGTACTCGTATTCTGTCAACAATATGCTGCCTGATGGTCAGTAGCTTTGACTTGTTGATTGTGTGATGACGGATCCGCAGTTCGCGCGTGAACTGTCGAACCTTGGCAGTGAAAGTCCTGCCAGATGTTATGTAGTCAATCACACACTGAATGCGGGACGCGTACTGTCTTGCCCAGCCTATCTTTGTGCTAAGTTGATGCATTCGTCTTTTGGTCTTATGATCAACCGTTGGTTTTGTTTTACGGTTTGCATCTGCCAAAGTTCTCGCTGCATTGTACACACTACAATTGATAGTCCAGAGGTCGGATTCTTCGGAAAAATCTCCACGAAGCTCATCATCCAGTTCAGTCAGATCTTTGGGCTTGGGAGAAACCTGAATGTTGATGTTTCTCCGGGTCTTGAAGCATCGTTCTCCCTCTATTGGATGCCTGTTCGAGGCTGGTCTCAGTGTCGCCTCTCTTTCTCTGTTGCCGGCTTGTTCTGGCTGCGGTTGTGTAGGCGCTCCGCTTATATAACCCCTTTTCCGGAGGTCCTCGGCACGGTTTCGCAGCCGTTTTTGCGAAAAATCCGAGAGCTCTGGGTGTTTCTCGCACCACAGAGCATGCAGTCGCGCCATGTAACCTTTTCGTTCAGGGGCCATACTGGTATCATAGCACTCCAGCAGGTCGTCCCTGAGTCGATCCGTCCACTCAAAAGTAACGAGATTCCGCCCGTCAATCGCATTGACTCCGTCTTGATTGGCTCCCCCAACTCTAGGGTAGTCGGCATTGTTGTCCGACCCATTGTCGGGAGCCCTGCGCGTTCGATTGTTTTGAACCGCACTTCCTACAACTATGTTTGGTGTTGTCATTGTTGTTCCCACGAGCAGCTAGGGAAAAGGGTTAGTCCATCCTTGTAGAGCCCCGCGTGCAAGGATAAGGCTGATACTCTGAGAGGTCGCCCGGTATCCCAGAGTCACCGTTTGAGACACCACACCCAGGTGCCATTCAGCTTTCGGCACGGTTGTTACGCCTCCGCTTGGGGGTTATTCCTTCGGGACCATCCCTGGACAATTGTCCGCGACTGCTTATTAATTATTGTAACCATATTCAGCAGAAACCCTTGGTACAGGGACCCTCTATCCGCAACCCGAAGACGCGTCCGGTGGCTTTGTAACCTCACAAATCTTTGTCACTTTTGTCACTTGTTCACCTTCGGTTCGAATCCCAAGGAATCAAAACCGAATACCGAATATATATA
>CAKNYM010050734.1:184834-202350 GCA_932195095.1 Andricus curvator
TTAAAAATTGTAATATTTAACCAAAGAGATGAATTTTAAACTAAAATGATGAATCTTTAACTGGAATAGTTGTATTTTCAACTAAAAAGATAAATTTCTAACTAAAATGATGAATCTTTAACTAGAATAATTGAATTTCCAACCAAAAATATGACTTTGAAACTGGAATACATTACATTTTCAGTTAGAAAAAAAATGTAAAAAAAAAAACAAAAATTCAACTAAACTGATGATTTTTTAAACAAGAAGATTAATTTTCAAACAAAAAGATCAATTTTCAAACAAAAAGATCAATTTTCAAACAAAAAGATTAATTTTTAAACAAACAAGAATTAATTTTTAAACAAAAAGATTATTTTTTCACAAAAAAGGCGATTTTTCAACGAAATACATGAACTTTTCACGAAGTGGTTGAATTTTCAACTGAAAAAGACAAATCTTTAACCAAGTTGTTGAATTTTAGACTAAAAAAGATCAGTTTTCAACCAAAATTGGAATACTTGCAGTTGAATAATAATTTTCACCTAAACTGATGAATTTTCAACTAAACTGATGAATTTTTAAATAAAATGATGAATCTTCAACTGGAATAGTTGAATTTTAAACAAAAAACATGACTTTTCAACTAAAATGATGAATCTTTAACTGGAATAGTGGAATTTTCAAGCAAAAAAATGGATTTTTCACCAAGAAGACTAATTTCTAATTTTTAACTGAGATGATGGAATATTAAATTAGAATAGTTACATTTTCAGTTTTTAAAAAATAATAATTTTCAACAAAAAAAAATAATTGAAAAAAAAAGTTGCATATTGAAATAAACTGACGAATTTTCAACTAAAATGATGAATCTTTAACTAGAATAATTGAATTTGTAACCCAAAAGATAAATTTTTAAACAAGAAGAATAATTTCCAAACAAAAAAATTAATTTTCTAACAAAAAAGATGAGTTTTCAACAAAATAGATGAATTTTCAAATATAAGGTTAGAAAACTGAAAATTTTTCTGAGAAAATAACAGCTGACAAACAGCTGCTTAAAAGATTATTTACATTTATATTAAATAAAACTTTTAAATTTATTTTTAGTATCCTCTATGCCTCCAATTTCTTTGGACTGACGTCTAGAATTTTGTTTTAATTGCCCTGAAAAAGGCCTGGAATTTTGAAATCGAAATTGTGTAGCAGTTCGTACAAGAAATGAAATAAAAAAGTTTTATAACAAATTTCATCTTATAATTTAAGTTTAGAATTGTTTAAAAACTTAGAAATTCAAAATTTTATGAAAAAAATACTCCTCACCACAAAAATAATTAAGCTTGCATAAAACTTACAGAAAAAAATCCTTACAGAAGACCATTAACAAAAAATTGCCAAGAACTAAAATTGTGGGTTTTTTTGTAAAAATTGACTTTTTATATTGTCAACCAAATCGTCGCCAATTTCTTAATGTTGAACTTTTTCCAAATTTTCCGATGGATTTCGAAAAAGGATGGTAAAAATCACCAGAATCCGAAAAGAAACTGGAACATCTGAATTAGATCAAAAACTATAGAATTTAAAAAAAGAATTTGTGTTTTTTTAAACAGACGTCAAAATTAAAATACTCGTAACGTTGTGAATTTTTTTTTCTTTCATCGGAAAAATACTTTTCCCCTAATTTCCTCTAAAAAGCAACATATTTTGAAGCTGAAATATTCTGCAACTTGAAGTGTAGAACCTGCCTGATTTGAAGTGGATTCGATCATTAGTTTTTCGTATAAAAAATTCTACTAACGTTCGCTTTTTCTCCGACAATCTTCGCCAATTCTTGCGTCTCGGCAAGGATCTTAGCTCCATCCTTTCGACTTAACTGATCAGCTCCCAAAATCACAAGAGGTTTTTTAGCATTCTTGAGAGTCTCGCTAAAAGGATGCGTGCCGTTCTTCAACTGAGTTATCGCGTCGGTTGATTGCCCGAGGTGCTGAAAAGAAATCACAATAGTTTGAGATTTCAATATATTTAAAAAAAATGCTATGAAAAAAAAAACAATTACATTCTCTCAGGAGTAAAATACTAAGTTTAGGGCCTCAAATCGACTAGAAGGCTTTAAAAAAGTCACATTAGTCGCATAAAATTAGAAAGAAAGTCGCACGAAATTTCTAAAAAAAGTCCACACCAAGTGAGATCAAATTTTTAAAGATAATGAAAAAAAACCAGTATCAGGCACTGAATGACTCAAATAATAACTTTATTTGTTTAGGAATATAGAGTACATAATTCTCACTCAAATATTCTTAGCAAAATCAAAATAAACTTAGATTTTAAATAATTTTTTAACAATATTCATTCAGCTTGAAAGATACTCAATCTGGGTTTCAAATATTTCTCTCTGAACTGTTAAACTTGTCAACTTAGATTATTTTGAAATAGAGAATTGTATAATTTACATTAATTTTGAACTAAGGGGACATTCATTTGGAACATTATAAACTTAAAATTACTCAACAATTATGGCTTTAAATTTAAGACTGTATAATTCGAATATGAAATTATTTATTTTTAAATAATTCAAACTTCACAGCCCCAAATGCTCTCAATTTAGGAAAAATAGAATAATTTTTTACGAAAATAGGGAAATAAATTCTTATAATTAAAATTAATATAGATAGAATATTGGATTTAATATGAAAAGCTTTAAATTCTTAAACTTTGAAGTCAAAATATACTGGTAATAATACTGGTAAAAACCCAAAGACGAATTTTTAACAGTCATTGAACTTTTAGCAAAATAATTGAGTTTTCAACCTATAAAGATGCACTTTCAACCAAATGGTCAAATTATCAAACAAAAAAGATTAACATTTAACAAGATGGTTGAATTTTCAAGCCAAAAATACGAATTTTTTTAAAGACAGATGAATTATCAACTTGAAAAGTTAAATTTTCAACCAAATACTTCAATTTTCAAGCAAGAAAACGATTTTTTCAGAAGACAGTTAAATTTTTAACAAAACAGTTCATTTTCAAGCCAAAAATATGAATTTGTTAAATGACAATTGAATTAGCAGCCTGAAAAGTAGAATTTTCAACCAATAGACCGTTTTCAACCAAGAAAGATGAATTTTTAACGAAATAGTTGAATTTTCAAGAACGAAAAATTAATTTTTAAGCCCAACAGTCGCATGTACAAGCAAATCGTTGAAATTTTAATTAAAAGAGATGAATTTTTAACAAAATAGATTAATTTTTAAACAAATAGTTGAATTTTCATGCCAAAAACAAGATTTCTTAGAAGAGAGATGAATTATCAAATTGAAAAGTTAAATTTTCAAAAAAAGATCATTTTCAAAGAAGAAAGATGGATTTTTAACCAAATAGATAATTTAAAAAATAATTATTTTTTAACCAAATAGTTCAATCATCAAGCAAAAAGACGCATTTTTTAGAAGACAGATGAATTTTTAACAAAAAAAAAGTATTTTTTCACCAAGAAAGATGAACTTTTTAGAAGGCAGTTGAATTATCGGCCTGAAAAGTTGAATTTTTAACAGAAAAGTTGATTCTCAACCAAGAAAGAAGAATTTTCAACGAAATAGTTGAACTTTCAAACAAAAAATTGATTTTCACGCCAAAAAGATAAATTTGTTAGATGACAATTGAGTTGTCAACCTGAAAAGTAGAATTTTCAACAAGTAGATCGTTTTCAACCAAGAAAGATGAATTTTTAACGAAATAGTTGAATTAAAAAAAAAAATTAATTTTTAACCCAACAGTTGCTTGTAAAACCAAATCGTTGGACTTTTAATCAAAAGAGGCGAATTTTCAACAAAATAGATGAATTTTTAAACAAATAGTTGAATTTTCATGCCAAAAACAAGATTTTTTTAGAAGAGAGATGAATTATCAACTTGAAAAGTTAAATTTTCAACAACAAAAAAAAGATAAATTGTCAACCAAAACTTTAATAGATTTCAAGTTTGATTTCAAACAGATGCATTTTTTAACTACAACTATGGAATTTTCAATTGGAATAAGTTAAATTTTCAGATAAAAAAATCACTTTCAACAAAAAAAACTAACTTTCAACAAAATAGTTACATTTTCAAACAAAGTGATGAATTTTCAAATAAACTTGTAATTATTTAACTGCAATAGTTGAATTTTAAATCAGAAAGATTAATTTTTGACCAAAAAGATTAAATTTTAAACAAGAAGATTAATTTCTACAAAAAAAAAAACGAATTTTCAACTAAAAAAGATCCTTTTTCAACGAAAAATTAAATAATTAAATTTTTAGTCAAAAAATTAATGTTCAACCAAAGACATACATTTTTAACTAAGATTATGGAATATTCAACTCAAATAATAGTTACATTATCAGTTGAAAAAAAAATTTTCAACCAAAAAACATCCAAAGAAAAAACAAGTTTTCAATCAAACAGCTCATTTTCCAACCAATGCAATGAATTTTTAATTAAAACGATGGATCCCCAACCAAAAAAAAAAAATATTAACAACAGAGTTTAACTTACAAACAAATAATTTTATTTCCAACCTAAAAGATGAATTTTCAACTAAAATGATGAATATTTAAGTGGAATACTGGAATTTTTAACCGAAAAGAAGAATTTTTAAGCAAGAAGATTAACTTTCAAAGAAAAATAAGATAATTTTCTACAAAAAAAAAATCGATTTTTTGACAAAATACGTGAATTTTCAATGAAATAGTTGAAGTTTCAAGTAAAAAAGACAAATTTTTATCCAAATTGTTGAATTTTGAACTAGAAAAGATCAATTTTCAACTAAAAATGGAACAGTTAAATTTTCAGTTAAACAAATTAGTTTCCAACCAAACTGATGAATTTTCAACTAAAATGATGAATCTTCAACTGCAATAGTTGAATTTTATGCCAAAAAGATGCATTTTCAACCATAAAGACTAATTCTCTACAAAAAAACAATGAATTTTCCACAAAGTACATAAATGTTCAAACAAATAGTTTAATTTTTAAATGCAAAATATCAATTTTCAACCAAATAGTTGAATTTTCATAAAAAAAAAGATAAATTGATTTTCAAGAAAGTAGTTACATTTTCAACCCGAGATGAATTTTAAATTATAATGATGAATCTTCAACCAAAAAAATTAATTAAAAAACAAGTTTAACTTTTAACCAAGTAGTTGAATTTTTAACTAAGAAAGGATGAATTAGCAACGAACAATGCGACAAAATTTTCTATTATAATTCAGAAATATTTCTTCTTTGAAATACTACTTCTACTCTGAAAACTGCTTGAAGTAATTTCATTATCTAAAATTTGGAAGAGGAAACTTTCAAATTGTGACGAATTCTGACTTGGTAGATGGATATTTTTAATTCCTTTCTTCTAAATCCGAATTATAATTCTTTACAAAAAATTCCGTTCCATGTAAAAAATTCCCTGTTCCAAGTGAAATTATATTTCTTGAATTTTGCTACGATCGAAGGTCAATTCCCGATTTTTTAATTAAATTCCCGGTCATTTCCGGGTTTCCCGGTCAAGTCGCCACACAGGTTCATTTTCAACGAAAAAAGATGGATTTTGAACCGAATAGATAATTAAAAAAAAAATTATTTTGAACCAAATAGTTCAATCTTCAAGCAAAAAGACGAATTTTTTAGAAAACATAAGAATTTTTAACAAAAAAGTTAATTTTCAACCAAGAAAGACGAATTTTCAAGCAAAAAAATAAAGAATAGATTTTCTAACTAAAAAATGAATAGATAGATTTTTCAACTAAAAAATGTTATTTCTGTCCAACAAAAATCACCGTCATTTTTACTGTTTTTTTTTCGATCAGAAACATAGGAGCTTCTATGTGGACAGAATTAATTAATTAATTGTCGGGTATTATAGGTAATGAAATACATTACGAACCTCGTATTTATACGTTAAATCAACTTTGGGACCGATGAGTCCAATAGTTAGCTCCGCATGCAGATATCCTTTCCTCAAACGAGTATTCACCAGCGGAGCCTCAAACCTCGGATTTGTCCCGATTAACAAGACAACGTCCGCATCCTCGAGACTCTTAATTTTATTATTCAGAAGATAACTACTTCTCAGATCGATTCCTGCTCCCTCCGCGTGAAAATCTTGCTCTGTTGCTAATAACTCACTTCCAAGTTTGTTCAACAAATCTTTCATCGCCATTAGTGATTCCGCGTCTGCCATTTTACCAGCAATGACGGCACATTTGTCCTTTGACAAATCCTGCAGGGCTCTGGAAACTAGAAAAAAAGAAAGAAGATCAAATTCGTTTTCTGGATTTAAAGTAAATCTTTCTCTAAAAAATAGGTGTGTCAAGAAAATCTCGAAAGCATAATAGAACTCCGCAAATTAAAAATTTATTAATGCAAAATTTTATTATATGTTCCGTTGAAAGAAAAAAATAAGAGGAAATTTTCAACAAAATAGTTACATTTTCAACCAAACTAATGAATCTTTGATAAACAAAATAAATTCTCAACAAAGAGTATAATAGTTGATATTTCCACCAAAAAATATTTTAATTTTCAATAAAGAAACTGTTAACTTATACCAAAAAATACGAATTTTCAACAAAAGAGTTGAATTTACAACCCAAAAATATGCATTTTCTATGAAAGTAATTGATATTTTGACTAAAAGAAGACCAGTTTTCAGCAAAATAAGTGACTTTTCAACTGAAAAAAATCAGTTTTTTAGCAAAAATAGAAAAGCTACATTTGTAGTAAAAAAAATCATTTTCAACGAAAAAAAGATGAACTTTTAACTAAAATGATGCATCTTTAATAAAAAATTAATTTTTTAACCAAATAGTTGAATTTTCAACCCACAAGATGTATCTTCTACCAAGAAATACAAATTTTGAACAAAATATATGAATTTTCAACTAAAAAAGATAAATTTTCAACGAAAAATATAATACTTCAATTTTAAGTGAGAGAAATAAGTTTTTAACCAAATAAAATAAATTTTCAACGAAATATTTAAATTTTCAACTCAACCGATGAATTTTCAACTAAACTAGAGGCTCATACGCGCGCTCCGCGCGCGAACAATTTATTTACATGTAATTATTTTATTTGGAAATGAAGTTCAATAGAATACCATTACATTAATTTTTACTTCAATAATTTTGATTTGTACACGGCTTCGCATGGATACCTTCTCATGATGCAGAATAAATAATTGTGCAACTCTAAACTTTTTCATGCAACTTCGGAAAAAAACCTATAAAATGTCGGCGCGTACAAATTTTCATAGAAATACACAGTAAATGATCTCGACTCGAGAAGAGTCCAGATGTCAAGCCATTTCGAGCGTGCATAGCACTCGGATGGATCACCATCTGCGACGTATACGACCGAGTTGTGTATTCGCTGCGTTTTAACCTCAGTTTCAATTAATGTCGAGCAGGAGGTTTGACGGCAGGGTTTCTTCGATAAATTGCCAAACTCTTAATTTGTTCATGAAAATATTTTAAATAATTAATAAATCTTGGAAATTTGAAGAGCATAATAGAAAGAAGTCATCGGAACGATATTCTTAGTTAATTCTGTAAAAAATTCACCCTATTCGTTGAAAAATAGCCAAATTCTTATTTTTTCATCAAATTTGTTTAAATAATTAATAATTCTTGTAAATTTACAAAACAACATAGAAAAGAGCATCGGAAAGACAATCTTAGTTGACTCCGGAAACAAATCTTGTCTATTCCTTGACAAATGCCCAAACTCTGAATATGCTTATGAACATTGTTTAAATAATTAATAATTATTGTTAATGTGCAAAGTATCGTAGAAAATAGTTATTGAAAATACATTCTTTATCCATCCTGGAAACAAATTGGGCCTATTCTTTCAGAAATAGCCAAACTCTTAATTTTTTAATTAAAATTGTTTAAATAATTAATAAATCTTGTAAATTTGCAAAACAATACAGAAAAAAAGCATCTGAAATATATTCTTATTTAATTCTGTTAAAATTGAGCCTGCTCCTTGAAAACAGCCAAACTCTGAATATGTTTATACAAATTGTTTGAATAAATAGTAATTATTGTAAATTTGCAAAGTACCGTAGAAAAGAGTTATTGAAAATACATTCTTGGTGATCCCGTAAACAAACTGAGCCCATTCATTGAAAAATGGCTGAACTCTTAATTTGTTGAAATATTTAATAATTATTGTAAATTTGCAAAGCATCATAGAAAAAGTCATCGGAAAGATATTCTTGGTTAATTCTGCAAAAAAATTGAGCCTATTCGTTGAAAAATAGCCAAATTCTGAATTTTGTATGAAAATTGTTTAAATTGTTAAAAATTATTGTAAATTTACAAAGCAACATAGAAAAGTGTCATCGGAAAGATATTCTTAGTTGACCCCGTAAACAAATTGTGCCTATTCTTTGAAAAATAGCCAAAATATGAATATGTTTATGAAAATTGTCGAAATAATTATTGTATATTTGCAAAGTATCGTAGAAAATGGTTATTCGATTCAAATTCTTTCTTGATACCCTGAACTAATTTATCCTATTCGTTGAGAAAAGGCCAAGTTTACAATTTGTTTATGAAAATTGTTTAAGTAATTAATAATTCTTGGAAATTTGCAAAGCATCATACAAAAAAGTCATCGGAAAGACTTTGCATAGCATTATAGAAAAAAAGTAATCGGAAAGATATTCTTGGTTAATTCTATAAAAAAATTTAGCCTATTCGTTGAAAATAGCCAAAATCTGAATTTGTAAAGAAACATAGAAAAAGAGTCTTCGGAAAGACATACTTAATGGACTCCGTAAACAAATTGTGCCTATTCCTTGAAAAATAGCTAAACTCTGGATATTTTGATAAACATGTTTAAATAATTAATAATTATTGTAAATTTTCAAAGTACTGAATATAAATAGGAAAGAGTTATCCGAAAAACGTTTGTTGAAAAATGGTCAAACTCTTAATTTGTTTATCAACATTGTTTAAATGATAATTGTTATCTAATTTTTAAAAAAATTGAGCCTATTCGTTGAAAAATAGCCAAACTCTAAATTTTGTAACCGAAATTGTTTAAATAATTAATAATTGTTGTAAATTTACAAAACATAGTAAAGAGTCATCGGAAAGACAATCTCAGTTGACTCCGTAAACAAATTCTTCTGAATGTGTCTATGGCAATTGTTTAAATAATTGATAATTATTATAAATCAATAGCCAAACTCTTGATTTGTTTATCAAAATTGTTTAAATAATGATTCATTCTTTGAAACTTGCAGAGCATTATAGCAAAACGTCACTGGAAAGATATTCTTACTTAATTCTATTAAAAATGGAGCCTATTCGTTACAAAATAACCAAAATCTCATTTTTTTAATTGAAATTGTTTAAATTATTAATAATTATTGTGAATTTACGAAGCGACATAGAAAAGTGTCATCAGAAATACATTCGTAGTTACTTTGTAAACAAAGTGTACCTATTTCTTGAAAAATAGCCAAAATCTGAATATGTTTATGAAAATTGTTAAAATAATTAATAATTATTATATATTTGCAAAGTATCGTGGGAAAGAGTTATTTGAAATACATTCTTTCTTAATACCCTAAACTAAAGCATCCCATTCGTTGAAAAAATGCCAAGGTCTCAATTTGTTTATGAAAATTATTTAAAACATTAATAATTCTTGGAAATTTGCAAAGCATCATAAAAAAAGTCATTGGAAAGATATTCTTAGTTAATTCTGTAAAAAAAATTAGCCTATTTGTTGAAAAATACCCAAAACTCTATTCGTGGAAAAATGACCAAACTATGAATTTGTTTATGAAAATTGTTTAAATAATTAATAATTCTTGGGAATATATCAAGCATAGAAAAAAGTCACCGGAAAGATATTCTTAGTTGACTCCATTTTCTTTAAAGATAAATAAGCCAAGGGTAAACCCCTTTTTAAAATTTTCTAAACTTCTATAAATTCCAAAAATAATTCAAATTTTAATGTTTTCTCATAAAAATATGACAGATGAATTCATATTTTCAATTGTTTAAGATTGCAATAATAGTTAAAATTGGAAGGAAGCTATATTCTTTGAAAATGTAACTGAAAGTTAAATAAAATAAAATTATAAACGTTCATAATTTTTTATTGTTAGTTAAAATTATAAGGATGTAATCGTCTTTGAAAATATAAATGAAATTAAAATAAAAGAAATTTATAAATGTTCATAATTTGTATTGTTTATTATTCTAATAGAAAAAAAATTTCGAAAAAAAGTAAGGCTTTATAATTTTAAAAAGAAATATTAAAAAATGAGCCAAAATATTAATTAAAATTTGTAATTTTGTCTTTAAAAATAATTAGCCCAGAGTGGAATGATTTTGATGATTCATAGATAAGTCATAGACGTCGAAAATGCAACTAAAATAAACATACAATGAATTGCTAAATATTCATAATTTTCCATTATTTATAATTATAATAAAAAATTTTCAACTTGTAGTTGAAATTGTAAATTTTTTTAAATCTTGCTTCAAAGCTATCTAAATTTTGAAAAAATTGAAAAAAAACACAGAATGAATTCATTAAAATGCTTTATTATTACATCACACTAAAAATTAGGGGAAAGTATATTGCATGTGAAAAATTATTTCAAAAAATCTTTAAAAAGCACAATAGCATTGTACTGAAGAGATTATTAATGTGCTGGAAGCAATTAACAAAAAGAATAAAGACTGAAATTAATGAAAACTTTTACAATTATTAAAATTTGTACTGGGTCTTGAATTCTCATTAGATATATTGTGCATATATTTTCTTCTAAAAATGAATTTGTTTAAAATGTTCAAATGGTTTTGATTTTAATATTATAGTTCAGATAGAAAAGTTGTGCTTATTATTAAAAAGGTTATAGCTGCAACTATGTTTTAATGTAAGCTAAAAAATAGCAAAACTCTGAATTTATTTATGAAAATTATTTAAATAATCAATAATTATTTTAAATTTACAAAGTACCGTAGGAAAGACTCATCGAAAAGGCATTCTAAGTTGATTCCGTAAACAAATTGAGCCTATTAGTTGAAAAATGGCCAAACTAAAGATATTCTGAGATAATTATGTAAAAAAAATTGAGCCTATTCGTTGAAAAATAGCAAAATTCTGTATTTGTTTATGAAAATTGTTTAAATAATTAATGATTCTTGTACATTTGCAAAGTATAATATCAAACAGTCACCTGCAAAGCATTCTTAGTTGATTTCGTTAAAAAAAAAAATTAAGCTTTTTCGTTGAAAAATAACCAAACTCTGAATTTTCTCACAAAAATTGTTTGAATAAATAAATCATAATTCTTTGGAATTTGTAAATTACTATAGAAAAGAGTCATCGCAAACATATTATCAGTTAAATCTGTAAAAGAATTTAGCCTATTCATTGAAAAACAAAATTCAGTAGAAAAAAATCTTAGTTTCAAATAATTAATAATTCTTGTGAATTTGCGGAACATTATGAAAAAAAACTCATCGAAAAGACATTCTTAGTTGATTTCGTTAAAAAAAATTAAGCCTATTCGTTGTAAAATAGGAAACTCTGAATTTCCTTACAAAAATTGTTTAAATAAATCATAATTACTGGGAATTTCTAAAGCACTATAGAAAAGAGTCACCGCAAAGACATTCTCAGTTAATTTTGTAAAAACATTGAGACTATTCGTTGAAAAACAAAATTTATTATTAAAAGAATCTTAGTTTTAAATAAATAACTCTTGGGAATTTGCAAAACAACCATAAAAAAAATCTTCTAAAAGACATTCTTAGTTGATTCCGTGAACAAATTAAGCCTATTCCTTGAAAAATAGAGAACTCTGAATTTCCTCACAAAAATTGTTTAAAATTTGAATTTGCAAAGCAACATATAAAAGAGTAATCGCAAAGATATTCTTAGGTAATTTTTTTAACAAATTGAGCATATTTGTTGAAAAATAGACAAACTATAAACTCTTGGGAATTTTCAAAGCTCCATAGAAAAGAGTCATCGCAAAGATATTCTAAGTTAATTTTTTTTGTAATTGAGTCTATTTGTTGAAAAATAGAAAAACTCTGAATTTGTTTATAAAAATTGTTTAAATAATTAATAATGCTTCCAAATTTGCTAAGTTTCATATCAAACAGTCACCGCAAAAGCATTCTTAGTTTATTCCGTTAAAACAAATTAAGCCTGTTCGTTGATACATAACCAAACTGTGAATTTTTTTTTTCATTGCCAAAGAAACCTTCAAGCATTAAACTAATTGATCCTATTCGTTAAAAAATGGCCAAGTTCTTGATTTCTTTATGAAAATTGTTTAAATAATTAATAATTCTTAGAAATTTGCAAAGCATCATATAAAAAAAGTCATCGGAATGATATTCCTAGTTAATTCTGTAAAAAATGTAGCCTATTCGTTGAAAAATAGCCAAATTATAAATTTTCAATGAAAATGGTTTAAAACATTATTAATTCTTGAAAATTTACAAAGCAACATCGAAAAGAGTCATCAGAAAGACTTTCCATGTCATCATAGAAAAAAGTAATCGGAAAGATATTCTTGGTTAATTCTATAAAAAAATTTAGCCTATTCGTTGAAAATAGCCAAAATCTGAATTTGTAAAGAAACATAGAAAAAGAGTCTTCTGAAAGACATACTTTTTGACTCCGTAAACAAATTATGCCTATTCCTTGAAAAATAGCCGAGCTCTGGATATATTGATAAATATTGTCTAAATAATTAATAATTATTGTAAATTTTCAAAGCATCGTACGTAGGAAAGAGTGATTTGAAAAACATTTTTTATTGATTCCGTAAAAAAATTGAACCTATTCGTTGAAAAATGGTCCAACTCTTCATTTGTTTATCAACCGTGTTCAGATAATAATTAATTCTTTGAAATTTGCAGAGCATTATATAAAAAAAAGTCATCGGAAAGATATTCTGACCTAATTCTGTAAACAATTGAGCCTATTCGTTTAAAAATAGCCAAACTGTTAATTTCTTAATCGAAATTGTGTAAATAATTAATAATTCTTGTAAATTTATAAAGCAAAATAGAAAAGAGTAATCAGAAAGATATTCTTAGTTAATTCTGTGATAAAATGTAGCCTATTCGTTGACAAATAGCTGAAATCTGAATTTGTTTATGAATATTGTTCAAATAATTATTAATTATTGTATATTTTCAAAGTATCGCAGAAAATAGTTATTGGAAATACATTCTTTGTTGATTCTGGAAACAAATTGGGCCTATTATTTCAGAAATAGTCAAACTCTTAATTTTTTGATAAAAATTGTGCAAATAATTAATAAATCTTGTAAATTTGAGGAACAATATAGAAAAAAGTCATCTGAAATATATTCTTATTTAATTCTGTTAAAATTAAGCCTACTCCTTGAAAAATAGCCAAACTCTGAATATGTTCATAAAAATTGTTTGATTAATAATAATTATTGTAAATTTGCGAAGTACCGTATAAAAGAGTTATTGGAAATACATTCTTGGTGATCCCGTAAATAAACTGAGCCCATTCATTTAAAAATGGCCGAACTCTTAATTTGTTGAAATAATTAATAATTATTGTAAATTTGCAAAGCATGATAGAAAAAGTCATCAGAAAGATATTCTTAGTTAATTCTGCAAAAAGTTGAGCCTATTCGTTGAAAAATAGCTAAACTCTGAATATGTTTATGAAAATTGATGAAATAATTAATAATTATTGTATATTTGAAAAGTATCGTAGAAAGTAGTTATTCGAATTACATTCTTTCTTCATACCCTGAACTAATTTATCCTATTCGTTGAAAAAAGACCAAGCTCATAATTTGTTTATGAAAATTGTTTAAATAATTTATAATTCTTGGAAATTGGCAACGCATCATACAAAAAAGTCATCGGAATGATATTCTTAGTTAATTCTGTAAACAAATGCAGCCTATTTGTTAAAAAATAGCCAAACTCTTAATTTTTTAATGAAAATTGTTTGAATTATTATTAATTCTTGTAAATTTACACAGCAACATAGAAAAGAGTCATTGGAAATACTTTTCATAGCATTATAGAAAAAAAGTAATCGGAAAGATATTCTTGGTTAATTCTATAAAAAAATTTAGCCTATTCGTTGAAAATAGCCAAAATATGAATTTGTGAAGCAAACTAGAAAAAGAGTCTTCGGAAAGACATATACTTTTTGACTCCGTGAACAAATTGTGCCTATTCCTCGAAGAATAGCTAAATTCTGGATATGTTGATAAACATGTTTAAATAAATAATAATTACTGTAAATTTTCAAATTATCATACATAGGAAAGAGTTATTTGAAATTTTTTTTATTGATTCCGTAAAAAAATTGAGCCTACTCGTTGAAAAATTGTCAAACTATTAATTGTTTATCAACATTGTTTAAATAATAATTAATTCTTTGAAATTTGTAGAGCATTATAGAAAAATGTCACCGGAAAGATATTCTTATCTAATTCTGTAAAAAATTGAGCCTATTCGTTGAAAAATAGCTAAACTCTAAATTTTTTAATCTAAATTGTTTAAATAATTAATAATTCTTGTAAATTTACAAAACATAATAAAGAGTCATCGGAAAGACAATCTTAGTTGACTCCGCAAACAAATTGTTCTGAATGTGCTTATGAAAATTGTTTAAATAATTAATAATTATTGTAAATTTTCAAAGTATCGTACATAGGAAAGAGTTATTTGAAAAACATGCTTTATTGATTCCGTAAACAAATTGAGCCTATTTTTTAAAAAATAGCCAAACTCTTGATTTGTTTATCAAAATTGTTTAAATAATGATTTATTCTTTGAAATTTGCAGAGCATTATAGCAAAAAGTCACTGGAAAGATATTCTTACTTAATTCTATAAAAAATAAAGCCTATTCGTTAAAAAATAGCCAAAATCTCAGTTTTTTAGTTGAAGTTGTTTAAATAATTGAAAATTATTGTAAATTTACAAAGCAAGACAGATAACAGTCATCGGAAAGATATTCTTAGTTGAATTCGTAAACAAATTGAGCCTATTCGTTGAAAAACAGCCAAACTCTGAATATCTTTATGAAAATTGTTGAAATAAATAACAATTATTGTAAATTTGCAAAGTAACATAGGAAAGACTTATTTTTAATACATTCTTTTTGGTTCTGTAAGAAAATTGAGCCAATTTGTTAAAAATAATGATATTACAAATAATATTTCTTGTAAATTTACAAAGCAGCATTCCTTAAAAAATAGACATATTCTGAATATGTTTATGAAAATTGTTAAAATAATGATTAATTATTGTATATTTGCAAAGTATCGTAGAAAAGATTTATTGGGAATACATTCTTTCTTGATTCCCTAAACTAATTGATCATATACCTTGAAAAATGGCCATGTTCTTGATCTGTTTATGAAAATTGTTTAAATAATTAATAATTATTGAAAATTTGCAAATCATCATACAAAAAAGTCATTGGAAAGATATTCTTACCTAATTCTGTAAGAAAATTTAGCAAATTTGTTAAAAAATAGCCAAACTCTACCTGTTCGTTAAAAAATAGGCAAACTTTAAATTTCTGTATGAAAATTATTCAAATTATTATTAATTCTTGTAAATTTACAGAACAACATAGAAAAGAGACTCCGCAAACCAATTCTGCCTATTCCTTGACAAATAGACAAACTCTCAATATGTTCAGGAAAATTATTAAAATAATGATTAATTATTGTATATTTGCAAAGTATTGTAGAAAAGATTTAGTGGGAATACATTCTTTCTTGATTCCCTAAACTAATTGATCCTATTCGTTGAAAAATGATCGGGTTCTTAATTTGTTTATGAAAATTGTTTAAATAATTGATAATTATTGAAAATTTGCAAATCATCATACAAAAAAGCCATTGGAAAGATATTCTTAGCTAATTCTGTAAGAAAATTTAGCATATTTGTTAAAAAATAGGCAAACTTTAAATTTCTGTATGAAAATTATTAAAATTATTATTATTTCTTGTAAATTTACAGAACAACATAGAAAAGAGACTCCGTAAACAAATTCTGCCTATTCGTTCAAAAATAGACAAACTGTGAATATGTTCAGGAAAATTATTAAAATAATGATTAATTATTGTATATTTACAAAGTATCGTAGAAAAGATTTATTGGGAATACATTCTTTCTTGATTCCCTAAAGTAATTGATCCTATTCGTTGAAAAATGACCTGGTTCTTAATTTGTTGATGAATATTGTTTAAATAATTAATAGTTCTTGAAAATTTGCAAATCATCCTACAAAAAAGTAATTGGAAAGATATTCTTAGCTAATTCTGTAAAAAATTTAGCATATTTGTTAATAAATAGCCAAACTCTACCTATTTGTTAAAAAATAGGCAAACATTTAATTTCTGTATGAAAATTGTTTTAATTATCCTTAATTCTTGTAAATTTACAAAGCAACATAGAAAAGAGTCATCGGAAAGACATTTTTAGTTGATTCCGTAAACAAATTGAGCTTATTCGTTTATGGAAACTGTTTAAATGATTAATCGTTCTTGTGAATTTACATAAGCAACATAGAAAATAGCTCGGAAAATAGTCATCAGAAAGACTTTTCTTAGCATCATAGAAAAAAGTAATTTGAAAGATATCGCCTTTCGAATCTACGAGTCCAAGCCTAAAACTGGATAGAACTGGATTGAAATGAAAACTAAGTATTGAAATGAATGAAATCATATTTTCAATTGCGTAATATTTAAAAATTGTTTTTTAAATAAAAAATTAACTAAATTTATTATAAAAAATCCAAACACAAATTTTCCGAAATGTCAAAAGCTTCAATTAAAAAATATAAACGGTACTCAAAATTCGGAAATTTTGAAACATTTTGAAATGTAAATGAACTATGACTAATCGAAAATGAATTTTTCAACATACGAATAAAATATTAAAAAATGAGTCCAAGGAATCGTATATATACCGAAGTGTACATGCATAGACTTCCCCTAAGCTTCTTATGAAAACAAACATCTCGAGTTCAAATAAACACAGCTCGCCCAACGTCGATGAGATCGCTTTATGCGTATCATCGACTCACCACTGGTAGTTATTTGGGCTGTTGCCACAATTTAAGTTTTGAAAAAGTTCTCGCAGATGACGTCTTAAACTACCTGGTGCGTGACCCGGTGCACCCGGATCGTCTGCTCACCACTGTTAGTTATTTTGGCTGTTGGAACAATTTTAATATTAAAAAAGTTCTCGTAGAATACGCGCTAAACTACCTGGTGCACGACCCGGTGCACCCGGGTCGTCGAATCACCACTATCAGTTATTTTGGATGTTGGCACAACTTGAATTTTGAAAAAGTTCTCGTAGAATACGCGCTAAACTACCTGGTGCGTGACCCGGTGCACGCGGATCCTCGGCTCATGACTTTTAGTTATTTTAGATGCTGGCACAATTTAAATTTTAAAAAAGTTCTCGTAGAATACGCGTTAAACTACCTG
>CAKNYM010050734.1:207074-221347 GCA_932195095.1 Andricus curvator
AAGTTGAATTTTGAATAAAAAAGGAACGAATTTTCTATCCAAAAAGAAAGTTCAACAAAACAGTTGAATTTTCGAACAAAAAGATGACTTTTTAAGAAAATAGATGCATTTTCAACAGCATAATTAAACTTTCAACCAAATGGGACAATTTTTAACCAAGAGATGTATTCTGACTTTTCAATGAGAAAGAAATCATTTTCAACCAAAAAAGGCGACTTTTCTACCAAAAGATGAATTTTTAAACCAAAAGGTCAGATTTTGTATACAAAAAGACGAATGTTAAAAAAACCGTTGAATTTTCGACCAAAAAATATGACTTCTGAACAAAATAGTTGAATTTTCAACGGAATACTTAATTTTTCAACCAGATAGTAGAATTTTTAAACGAAAGAATAAAAAAAATAAGAAGAATTAACTTTCAACCAAAAAAGATGAATTTTTAACCAAAAAGTATAACTTTTTAACAAACTAGTTGAATTTTCAACAAAATACTCAAGTTTTCAACCAAACAGTAGAATTTTTAACCGAAAGAATAAAAAAAAAATGAATTAACTTTCAACCAAAAAAATTAATTTTTAACCAAAAAGAATGACTGTTTAACAAAATAGTTAAATTTTCAAAAAATGATTAAATTTTCAACCAAGTAGTAAAATACTTAAGCGAAAGAATAAAAAGAATTAACTTTCAACCAAAAAAAGATGAATTTTTAACCAAAAAGTATGACTTTTTAACAAAATATTTGAATTTTCAACATAATGTTTACATTTTGAAACAAATAGTAGAATATTTAACCAAAAGAATAAAAAGAATAATACGAATTAACTTTTAACCAAAAAAGGTGAATTTTTAGCCAAAAAGTATGACTTTTTAACAAAATAGTTGAATTTTCAACAAAATGATTAAATTTTCAACGAAATAGTATAATTTTTAACCGAAAGAATAACAACATAAAAAGAATTAACTTTAAACCAAAAAGATATCAGACTTTTCAATGAAAAAGAATCCTATTTCAACCAAAAAATCGACTTGTCTACCAAAATATGAATTTAATTTTCAATCCAAAAGGACACATTTTGAATACAAAAAGACGAATGTTAAAAAGACCGTTAAATTTTCAACCCAAAAAGATGACTTTTTAACAAAACAGTTCAATTTTCAACAAAATGAAGAGTAATTTTCTGCCGAAAAAAACGAATTTTCAAGAAAATACATGAATTTTAAAATAAGAAAGATCCATTTTCAACCAAACAATTGAATTTTCAACTAAAAAAGATAAATTTTCCACCAAACATTGAATAGTTAGTTAAATTTTCAGTTAAAAAAATAATTTTCAACCAAAAAAAAAAACAATTTTCAATCAAATAGTTCAGTTTTCTACCAAATATATGAATTTTTAACCAAAAAGATAAATTCTGAACCAAAAATATGATATCAGACTTTTCAATGAAAAAGAATTAATTTTCAACCAAAAAAATCGACTTGTCTACCAAAAAATGAATTTTCAATCCAAAAGGACACATTTTGAATAGAAAAAGACAAATGTTAAAAAAACCGTTAAATTTTCAATCAAAAAGATGACTTCTTGACAAAATATTTGAATTTTCAACAAAATACTCAATTTTTCAACCAAATAGTAGCATTTGTAACCGAAAGAATAAAAAAAAAATAAAAAGAATTAACTTTAAACCAAAAAAAGACAAATTTACAACCCAAAAAGATGACTTTTTAACAAAATAGTTCAATTTTCAACAAAATTAAGATTAATTTTCTATCGAAAAAAAACGAATTTTCAAGAAAATACATCAATTTTAAAATAAGAAAGATCAATTTTCAACCAAATAATTGAATTTTCAATTAAAAAAGATAAATTTTCCACCAAACATTGAATAGTTAAATTTTCAGTTAAAAAAATAATTTTCAACCAAAAAAAAAACAAAACAATTTTCAATCAAATAGTTCAGTTTTCTACCAAATATATGAATTTTTTACCAAAAAGATAAATTCTGAACCAAAAATATGATATCAGACTTTTCAATGAAAAAAAATTCATTTTCAACCAAAAAAATCGACTTGTCTACCAAAATATGAATTTAATTTTCAATCCAAAAGGACACATTTTGAATACAAAAAGACGAATGTTAAAAAGACCGTTAAATTTTCAACCAAAAAAGATTACTTCTAGACAAAATATTTGAATTTTCAACAAAATACTCAATATAGTAGCATTTTAATAGATAATTTCTAAACCAAAAATATGATATCAGACTTTTCAATGAAAAAGAATTAATTTTCAACCAAAAAAATCGACTTGTCTACCAAAAGATGAATTTTCAATCCAAAAGAACACATTTTGAATAGAAAAAGACAAATGTTAAAAAAAACCGTTAAATTTTCAACCAAAAAGATGACTTCTTGACAAAATATTTGAATTTTCAACAAAATACTCAATTTTTCAACCAAATAGTAGCATTTGTAACCAAAAGAATAAAAAGAATTAACTTTAGACCAAAAAGACAAATGTTCAACCCAAAAAGATGACTTTTTAACAAAATACTTAAATTTTGAACAAAATGAATAAATTTTCAATCCAATAGTTGAATTTTGAAACAAGAAATCAATTCTGAACCAAAAATAGTTGGATTTTATTCCTTAGTTCTATTAATGCAGTGCGCGTTTGATTGAAAATCCAGAAAAAGGAGGAAAACGGAGAAGTTTAGTGAAAGCAGGTTAAATTTCTAAGAGGAATTCTTTTTAAAGAATATTTTTTAAATAATAAAAGAATAATAAATAATAAACAAATTTAAAAAAAAAGAGGGAAATAGGGGAAGGAGTGTGAAATCTGAATATTAAATTTAATTACCTCATTCTCACGGGGAAGAATTCTGAGTACTTCTCCAGTTCGATGCGTAACGACAATATTGCTTCCGACAGCGTCATGAACATCGATGCTGTCAGTTCGTCGATTTTCCCAGGGTCGGGCTACGAAAGCGTAGGGTTTGCTTGTCAAAGCCCCGACCGGACAGAGATCAATGATATTTCCGGACATTTCAGAGAGGAACATTTTCTCTACGTAGGTTCCCACCTGAAAGTAAAAAATAACAGTAAAAATAAACGGGGTGTTCATTCGTACCCAGGGTGACCAGCGATTCTAAGGAACAAAATTCCAGGTCTTTTCCAGGTTTTCCAGGTCAAGAAATCAAGTTTTTCCAGGTCTTCTTTTTTTTTAAATCAAATAATGAAATAACCGTTTGGGGCCGTCCATAAATCTCGTGACGTCTTTTTCTTTTGTTAATATTGTTGTATCCTTTTTCACTTCAGGAAAATTTTATTCTCATCTTTATTTAAACAAAGGAAAAACGCGTCACGAGATTTACGGAAGGCCCCTTTGTTATAGACGTTAAAATTTAGCCATTTCATTTTTTATTGGAAGAACAATTTCTAATGAAAGCAGAACCATAAATAAACCAATTCTTTTTTTGCGACCATAAATCGTCTTTGTGAAATCTTTGAGAATATTTTTTAATCTTTGTTAAGTCTTTGAAATCCTTGAAATCTTTTAAATCTTCGTGAAATCTTTGTGAATTCGTTAAAATCTTCTGAACTATTTAAAATCTTTGTGAAATCTTGAAACTTCTGTGAAATTTTTTTAAATCTTTGAAATCCTTGAAATAGTTGTGAAACTTTTTGAAATCTTTTTAAAATCTTTTGTATTAATTTGAAATCATTAAAATATTTGAAATCTTTGTGAAATCTTCTAAGAAATTTTGAAATCGTTCAAAATCTTTGAAATCTGGTGTACTGTACACTTTATGAAATTCTTGCATTCTTTTGAAATCTTTATGAAATCTTTGAAATATTTGTGAAATCGTTCTGAAATCTTTTGCATTCGTTTGAAATCACTGGAATATTTGAAATCTTTGTGAAATCTTTTGAAATCTTTATAAATTCTCTGAAATATTTGTAACATCTCTCTTGAAAAACTTGAAATCATTAAAATATTTTAAATCATTGTGAAATCTTTTTGAAATCTTTTGTATTAATTTTGAATCATTGAAATATTTGAAATCTTCTAAAATCTTTGAAATGTTTGAAATCTGTTGTGCGGTACTCTTTTTGAAATTCTTGTATTCTTTTGAAATCCTTATGAAATCTTTGAAATATTTGTGAAATCATTCAGAAATCTTTTGCATTCGTCTGAAATCACTGATATATTTGAAATCTTTGTGAAATCTTTTGTATTAATTTGAAATCATTCAAATATTTGAAATTTTCTGAAATCTTGAAATGTTTTGAAATCTTAGAAATTTGGTTTACTATACCCTTTTTAAAACCTTTGAAATCCTTGAAATCTTTATGAAATGTTCGCAATCTTTGGGAAACCTTTTGAAATCTTCTGAAAAATTTTTAAATCGTTTAAAATCTTTGAAATTTTTTGAAATATGATTTACTATATACCCTTTTTAAAATCTTTAAGATCCTTGAAATCTTTTAAAAGTTTTAAAATCTTTGTGAAATGCTGAAATTTTTTAAATCTTTTGAAATCCTTATGGGTTCTTTGAAATCTTTCTGAAATCTTTTGTATTCGTTCGAAATCACTGATATATTTGAAATCTTTGTGAAATATTTTGTATTAATTTGAAATCATTCAAATATTTAAAATCTTTGTGAAATCTTCTAAGAAATTTTGAAATCGTTCAAAATCTTTGAAGTCTGGTGTACTGTACACTTTATGAAATTCTTGCATTCTTTTGAAATCTTTATGAAATCTTTGAAATATTTGTGAAATCGTTCTGAAATCTTTTGCATTCGTTTGAAATCACTGGAATATTTGAAATCTTTCTGAAATCTTTTGAAATCTTTATGAATTCTCTGAAATATTTGTAAAATCTCTCTTGAAAAACTTGAAATCATTAAAATATTTTAAATCATTGTGAAATCTTTTTGAAATCTTTTGTATTAATTTTGAATCATTGAAATATTTGAACTCTTTGAAATGTTTGAAATCTGTTGTGCGGTACTCTTTTTGGAATTCTTGTATTCTTTTGAAATCCTTATGAAATCTTTGAAATATTTGTGAAATCATTCAGAAATCTTTTGCATTCGTCTGAAATCACTGATATATTTGAAATCTTTGTGAAATCTTTTGTATTAATTTGAAATCATTCAAATATTTGAAATCTTCTGAAATCTTGAAATCTTTTGAAATCTTAGAAATCTGGTTTACTATACCCTTTTTAAAATCTTTGAAATCCTTGAAATCTTTATGAAATGTTCGCAATCTTTGGGAAACCTTTTGAAATCTACTGAAAAATTTTGAAATCGTTTAAAATCTTTGCAATGTTTTGAAATCTTTGAAATATGATTTACTATATATACCCTTTTTAAAATCTTTGTGAAATCTTTTAAAAGTTTTAAAATCTTTGTGAAATGTTGAAATCTTTGAAATTCTTGAAATCTTTATGAATTCTATGAAATATTTGTGAAATCGTTCTGAAATCTTTTGTATTAACTTGAAATCATTAAAATATTTGAAATCATTGTAAAATCTTTTTGAAATATTTTGTATTAATTTTGAATCATTAAAATATTTGAAATCTTCTAAAATCTTTGAAATGTTTTTAAATCTTTGAAATCTGGTGTGCCCTTTTTGGAATTCTTGTATTCTTTTGAAATCCTTATGAAATCTTTGAAATATTTGTGAAATCGTTCAGAAATCTTTTGCATTCGTTTGAAATCACTGATATATTTGAAATCTTTGTGAAATCTTTTGTATTAATTTGAAATCATTCAAATATTTGAAATCTTCTGAAATCTTGAAATGTTTTGAAATCTTAGAAATCTGGCTTACTATACCCTTCTTGAAATCTTTGAAATCCTTGAAATCTTTATGAAATGTTCGCAATCTTTGGGACACCTTTTGAAAAATTTTGAAATCTTTGAAATGTTTTGAAATATGATTTAATATATACCCTTTTTAAAATCTTTGTGAAATGTTGAAAACTTTTAAGTTCTTGAAATCTTTTGAAATCTTCTTGAGTTCTTTGAAATATTTGTGAAATCTTTCTGAAATCTTTTGTATTCGTTCGAAATCATTGAAATATTTAAAATCTTTGAAATGTTTTGAAATCTCTGAAATCTGGTGTACTGTACCCTTTTTGAAATCTTTGAAATTCTTGAAATCTTTTGAGATCCTTATGAATTATTTGAAATCTTTTGTAGTAATTTAGAATCATTGAAATTTTTGAAATCTATGTGAAATTTTTTTAATTCTTTATGAAATCTTTATGAAATTTTTGAAATATTTGTGAAATCTTTCTAAAATTTTTTGTATTAATTTGCAATCATTAAAATATTTGAAATCTTTGTAAAATCTTCTAATAAATTTTGAAATCGTTTAAAATCTTTGAAATGTTTTGAAATCTGGTGTACTGTACCCTATTTGAAATTCTTGTATTCTTTTGAAACCTTTGAAATCCTTATGAAATCTTTGGAATATTTGTGAAATCGTTCTGAAATCTTTTGCATTCGTTTGAAATCACTGGAATATTTGAAATCTTTGTGAAATCTTTTGAAATCGTTTAACATCTTTGAAATGTTTGAAATCTGTTGTATTACACCCTTGTTGAAATCTTTGAAATCTTTTGTATTGATTTGAAATCATTAAAATATTTGAAATAATTGTGAAATCTTTTGTATGAATTTGGAATCATTAAAATCTTTGAAATCTTTTAAAATCTTTGAAATGTTTTTAAATCTTTGAAATCTGGTGTGCTGTACCCTTTTTGAAATTCTTGTATTCTTTTGAAATCTTTGAAATCCTTATGAAATCTTGGAAATATTTGTGAAATCGTTCTGAAATCTTTTGCATTCGTTTGAAATCACTGAAATATTTGAAATCTTTGTGAAGTCTTTTGAAATCTTTTGCACTAATTTGAAATCATTAAAATATTTGAAATCTTCTGAAATCTTGAAATGTTTTGAAATCTTAGAAATCTGGTTTACTATACCCTTTTTAAAATCTTTGAAATCCTATAAATCTTTATGAAATGTTCGCAATCTTTGGAAAACCTTTTGAAAAATTTTGAAACGGTTTAAAATCTTTGAAAGGTTTCGAAATATTTGAAATCTGGTGTGCACCCTCGTTGATATCTTTGAAATCTTTTAAAATCCTTAAGCAATCTTTTTAAAATCTTTTGTATTAATTTGAAATCATTAAACTATTTGAAATCTTTGTGAAATCTTTTGAAATCTTCTAAAATCTTGAAATGTTTTAAAATCTGGTCCTAAAATAATAATTATTATTCTACGCCCCTTTTAATAATCTTTAAGATCCTTGAAATCTTTAAAAAGTTTTAAAATCTTTGTGAAAGCTTTGAAATCTGGTCTAAACCCCTTTTTCATATCTTTGAAATCCTTGAAATCTATGCAATATTCGCAATCTTTGTGAAACCTTTTGAAATCTTCTAAAAAAATTAGAAACGTTTAAAATCTTTGAAATGTTTTAAAATCTGGTGTACTGTACCCTTGTTGAAATCATTGAAATATTTAAAATCTTTGAAACGTTTTGAAATCTGTGAAATCTGGTGTACTGTTGAAGTTACACTGTCGAAATCTTTGAAATTATAGAAATCCTTATGAAATCTTTTGTATTAATTTTAAACCATTCAAATATTTGAAATCTTTGTTAAATATTTTGAAATATTCTAAAATCTTGAAATGTTTTGAAATCTTAGAAATCTGGTTAACTATATCGCTTTTAAAATCTTTTGAAAGTTTTAAAGTCTTTGTGAAATGTTCAAAATGTTTGTGAAATCTTTGTAATCTGGTGTAAACGCCTTTTTCATATTTTTGAAATCCTTGAAATCTTTATATAATTTTCGCAATCTTTGGGAAACCTTTTTAAAATCTTTGAAATGTTTTGAAATCTTTAAAATCTGGTGTACTATACTCTTGTTGAAATCTTTCGAAATCTTTATGAATTCTTTCAAATATTTGTGAAATCTTTCTGAAATCTTTTGTATTAACTTTAAATCATTAAAATATTTGAAATCTTTGTGAAATCTTTCTGGAATTTTTTTGTATTCGTTTGAAATCATTGAAATATTTATGAAATCTTTTGAAATCTTCTAAAACCTCGAAATGTTTTGAAATCTTAGAAATCTGGCACCAGGGTGTCCACTGTCCAGCCACCCTGAAAACCTTGAATTCTCCTTGAATTTTGTTTAACATTGAAAACCTGGAAATCTCCCTGAATTTTTCACGAGAACCTTGAATAAATGTTCGAAAATAAAATACAATAAAAATAAATACAAACTATGCTCCTCAATAAATTTTCTTTAGTACCTGCATATCGTTTCCTCGTCCGGTGGTTCCTAAATCGTCAATACCGGCGACTTCGGAAGCAAATCGGATGCACCGGGTACAGTGGATGCAACGAGTCATTACAGTTTTAATTAAAGGTCCGATGTCCTTGTCCTCGACGGCTCTTTTTCCACTGAAATTGATGTCGACGAATCGACTTCTGTCATTTCCAAATGCCATACTCTGGTCCTGAAGATCGCACTCGCCACCCTGATCGCAAATGGGACAATCGAGGGGATGGTTAACTAACAAAAATTCCATCACCCCTTCCCTGGCTCTCCTTGTCAAATCAGAGTTTGTCTTCACTCGCCATCCTTTCATTACTGGCATGGCACAGGCTGCGATTGGCTAAAAATTAAGTCCCAAGATTGATCGGCTAGTCAAAATTAATTGACGTTTAAAAACCGAGTAAAAACCTTAAATTACCTTAATTTGTTTCTCGATTTCAACGAGACACATTCTGCAGTTTCCTGCAACCGCCAGACGTTCATGGTAACAAAATCGAGGAATTTCAACTCCGATTTTAGCAGCAGCCTGAAAAAAAAATAATTTTAGACAGCTGGATTCATAAATTGAAGGGTTGCAGTACAGAACTAGATAACTAACATTTTTGCCAAAAGTGAGGGTTTTCTATACAAAATTCTTTAAAAATATTATATAAATTAATATAGTCATAAAAAGATTGGTAAATCAAAACTAGATAACTAACTCTCTGTACTTGTTACCCATCTTCTTCTTTTTTTTTGTATTTTTCGATTTTTTATATAACATATTACTTTGAATGGAATGTTAGAGATATTGTTTCATAGGTTATTATGCTTAAATCTTCAAAATAATTTGAAATACCTTCAAATTATTAAAATCTTTAAAAAAATTCCTTAGAATTTTGAAAAATATCCTGAAATCTTTAGAATTCTTTGAATCCCTTGACATTTTTTAGAGCTCTTGGAAAGTCCTTGGAATTTTGAAAAATATTCTAAAATCTTTAAAATTATTTTGAAATACCTTCAAACTATTGAAATCTATTGAAAATTCCTTGGAATTCTTTGAGGCTCTCTAAAATATTAAAAAAATGTTTGAAATTCCTTGGAAGTTCTTTAAAATAAACTTAAATTTTCAAAATCCTTTGGAATAACTTCAAATTATTAAAATCTCAAAAATTACTTGGACATTTTTAAAATACCCTTAAATATTTAAAATCCTTTAAAACTTTTTAGAGCTCTTGAAAATTCCCTGGAATTTTGAAAAATATCCTGAAATCTTTAGAATCCTTTGAAATCCCTTCAAATTATTGAAATCTATTAAAAATTTTCAGGAATTTGTTTAATACCTAAAACATTTCAAATCCTTTAAAATCCCTTGAAACTTTTTAAAGCTCTTGCAAATTCCTTGGAATTCTAAAAAATACCCTAAAATATTTCACATCCTTTGAAATCCCTTAAAACATTTTAAAGCTCTTGAAAATTCCCTGGAATTTTGAAAAAAAAATACCTGAAATCTTTAAAATCCTTTGGAATACCTTCAAATTATTGAAATCCTTTGAAATCATTCCAAATCCCTTGTAATCATTGGAAATACTTTAAAACTTGTTAAAGCTCTTTGAAAATTTATTGGAATTTTCAAAAATACCCTAAAATCTTTAAAAACCTTTGGAATACTTTCAATTTATTGAAATCCTTTGAAACATTTTAAAGCTATTGAAATTTCTTAGAATTTTGCAAAATATCCTAAAATCTTTGAAATCATTTCAAATCCCTTCAAATCATTTAAAATCCTTTAAAACATGTTGAAGCTCTTCAAAATGTATTGGCATTTTAAAAAATACCCTAAAATCCTTTGCCATACTTTCAAATTATTGAAATCCATTGAAATGATTCCAAATCCTTCGAAATCAATTTAAATCTTTTGAAACTTTTTAAAGCTCTCTAAAATTCATTGGATTTTTTTTAAATACCATAAAATCTTTAAAATCCTTTGAACTACCTTCAAAAATTATTGAATCTATTAAAAATTCAAATCCTAAATTATTTCAAATCGTTTGAAACTATTTAAACCTTTTCAGAATTCATTGAAAATTTTTAAAATATCCTAAAGTCTTAAAAATCCGTTGTAACCCCTTGAAATTACTAAAATATATTAAAACTTCCTTGGAATATATTCAAGTACATATATCCTAAATTATTCCAACTCGTTTCAAACTATTTAAACCTATTCAGAATTGCTTGAAAAATTTAAAAATATCCTAAAGTCTTAAAAATAAGTCGTAACCCCTTCAAATTATTGAAATCTATTAAAAATTACTTGGGATTTTTGTTGAAATACCTTAAAATATTTCAAATCCTTTGAAATCCCTTGAAACATTTTGAAGCTCTTGAACTTCTTTGGTAATTTGAAAAATATCCTAACATCTTTGAAATACTTTGAAATCCCTTCAAATTATTGAAATCATTTGAAACATTTTAAAGCTCTTCCAAATTCATTGGAATTTTTAAAAAATACCCTGCAATTTTTTAAACCCTTTGGAATACCTTCAAATTATTGAAATCATTTTCAAATTCATTGGAATTTTTAAAAATAACCTGCAACTTTTTAAATCTTTTGGAAAACCTTTAAATTATTGAAATCCTTTGAAATCATTCAAATCCTTTGAAACTTTTTAAAGCCCTTTCAAATTCATTGGAATTTTTAAAAATACCCTGCAACTTTTTAAATCTTTTGGAAAACCTTTAAATTATTGAAATCCTTTGAAATCATTCAAATCCTTTGACACTTTTTAAAGCTCTTTCAAATTCATTTGAATTTTTAAAAATACCCTGCAATTTTTTAAATCCTTCGGAATACCTTCAAATTATTGAAATCCTTTAAAATCATTAAAATCCAAGAAATTTTAAACAGCTTTAAAACTTCTTGGAAGATTTTGAAATACCCGAAAATCTTTAAAACCCTTTGTAATACCTTTAAATTATTGAAATCCTTTGAAATCATTTGAAATTCTTTGAAATTTGTTAAAGGTATTTAAAATTTCTTGGATGTCTTTAAAATACACTAAAATCTTTAAAACCATTTGGAATACCCTCAAATGATTGAAATCATTTCAAATCATTAAAATCCAAGAAATTTTAAACAGCTTTAAAATTTCTTGGAAGTTTTTGAAATACCCTACAATCTTTAAACCCCTTTGGAATACCTTCAAATGATTAAAATCTTCTAAAAAATTCTCTTCTGAATTCAATAATTTATTGAAAGAAAAGTGACTGTGTGGCCCTTTCCCGGACCGAAAAAACTCCCTGATTTCCAGAGTTTCCCTGACCTGCCGCCACCCAGCTTTAATGCAAATGAGAATGTTAATGAGAAATGTAAACAAAAGGTCCTACCAGAAGGACAGTCGTTCCAGGTGGGACCTGGATAGGAATACCCTCAAATATCTCAAACCCTTTGGAATACCTTCACATTATTGAAATCATTTGAAGCTTTTTAAAGCTCTTTAAAATTAATTGGAATTATTAAAGATACCCTAAAATCTTTAAACCCCTTTGGAATACCTTCAAATAATTAAAATCCTTTGAAACTTTTTAAAGCTCTTTAAAATTCATTGGAATTATTAAAGATACCCTAAAATCTTTAAACCCCTTTGGAATACCTTCAAATAATTAAAATCCTTTGAAACTTTTTAAAGCTCTTTAAAATTCATTGGAATTATTAAAGATACCCTGCAATTTTCTAAGTTCTTTGGAATACCTTCAAATTATTGAAATCATTTGAAACTTTTTAAAGCTCTTTCAAATTCTTTGGGATTTTTAAAAATACCCTGTAATTTTTTAAGTTCTTTGGAATACCTTCAAATTATTGAAATCCTTTGAAATCATTAAAATCCAAGAAATTTTAAACAGCTTTAAAATTTCTTGGAAGTTTTTGAACTACCGTCAAATCTTTAAAAACCCTTTAGAATACCTTCGAATGATTGAAATCTATTAAAAATTCCCTGGAATTTTTTTAATACCTTGAAATATTTCAAATATTTTGAAATCCCTTAAAACAATTTAAGGCTCTTGAAATTCCTTGGAATTTTTAAAAATACCCTGAAATCTTTGAAATCCTTTGAAACATTTTATAGCTCTTGAAAATTCCTTGGAATTTTGAAAATACCTTAAAATCTTTTAAATACTTTGAAACCCCTTCAAGTGATTGAAATACTTGGAAACTTTTTAAAGCTCTTCAAAATTACTTGGAACTTTAAAAAAAAACCTAAAATCTATCAAATCCTTTGGAATACCTTCAAATTATTGAAATCATTTGAAACTTTTTGAAGCTCTTTCAAATTCATTTGAATTTTTAAAAATACCCTGCAATTTTTTTAATCTTTTGGAATACCTTCAAATTATCAAAATCCTTTGAAATCATTAAAATCCAAGAAATTTTAAACAGCTTTACAATTTCTTGAAAGGTTTTGAAATACCCTAAAATATTTAAAACCCTTTGTAATACCTTCCAATTATTGCAATCATTTGAAATTTTTTAAATCTATTTAAAATTTCTTGGGTGTTTTTAAAATACCCCAAAATCTTTAAAAACCCTTTGGAATACCTTCAAATTATTGAAATAATTTGAAACTTTTTAAAGCTCTTTCATATTCATTTGAATTTTTTAAAATACCCTGCAATTTTTTAAATCCTTTGGAATACCTTCAAATTATTGAAATCCTTTGAAATCATTAAAATCCAAGAAATTATAAACAGCTTTAAAACCCTTTGTAATACCTTCAAATTATTGAAATCATTTGAAATTCTTTGAAATTTTGTAAAGCTATTTAAAATTTCTTTTATGTCTTTAAAATACACTAAAATCAATGAAACCATTTGGAATACGTTCAAATTATTGAAATCACTTGAAACTTTTTAAAGCTCTTTCAAATTAATTGGAATTTTTTAAAATACCCTGCAACTTTTTAAATTATTTAGGATACCTTCAAATTATTGAAATCCTTTGAAATCATTTGAAACTTTCTAAAGATCTTTCAAATTCATTTGAATGTATAAAAATACCCAGCAATATTTTTAATCTTTTAGAATACCTTCAAATGATTGATATCCTTTGAAATGTTTTAAAGCTATTTAAAATTTCTCGGAAGTTTTTGAAATACCCTAAAATCTTTAAAACCCTTTGGAATACCTTCAAATTATTGAAATCATTTGAAAATTTTTAAAGCTCTCTCAAATTCATTGGAATTTTTAAAAATACCCTGCAACTGTTTAAATCTTTTGGAATACCTTTAAATTATTGAAATCCTTTGAAATCATTCAAATCCTTTAAAATCATTTGAAACTTTTTAAAGATCTTTCAAATACATTTGAATGTTTAAAAATACCCAGCAATATTTTAAATCCTTTAGAATACCTTCAAATGATTAAAATCCTTTAAAATCATTTGAAATCATTTAACATTTTTTAAATCTATTTAAAATTTCTTGGAAGTTTTTAAAATACCCTAAAATCTTTAAAACTCTTTGGGATACCTTCAAATTATTGAAATCATTTGAAACTTTTTAAAGCTCTTTCAAATTCATTACAATTTTTAAAAATACCCTGCAATTTTTTAAACCCTTTGTAATACCTTCCAATTATTGAAATCCTTTGAAATCATTAAAATCCAAGAAATTTTAAACAACTTTAAAATTTCTTGTACGTTTTTGAAATACCCTAAAATATTACAAATCCTTTGTAATACCTTCAATATATTGAAATCCGTTGAAATTTTTTAACGCTATTTAAAATTTCTTGGATGTTTTTAAAATACCCTAAAATCTTTAAAACCCTTTGGAATACCTTCAAATTATTGAAATCATTTGAAACTTTTGAAAGCTCCTTCAAATTCATTGGAATTTTTTTAAATACCCTAAAATCTTTAAAATCCTT
>CAKNYM010050734.1:230715-247141 GCA_932195095.1 Andricus curvator
AAAAATTTTAATAATTTTTTATTTTGTAGAATTTTTACACAAAAAAAATCGAAGTTTTTTAACAATTTTTAAAGATATCAAGAAAATAAAAAACTTTTCTGGAGATTCGTGAAAAAATTTTTAATAATTTTTAATTTTCAAAAATGAATTTTTGAACGTTTCAAAAATACTCAAAAGATTTCTAAAAATGTCAAAAGAAATCTGCAAGCTTTTCAGGCAAGAATGTTAATCAAATTTTCAAATATGAGTGAAATTTAAAAACATGTTTCTGTTCGACCGACATCACGTGCTTACTTTACATGAAAGAGTTGCCAATAAATCCGCCAGATGTCGCTGAATTTCGTTCGCGAGTTGACCAATCAGTTCCTCGAAAAGGATATTCATGAATCTCGTCAGTTTTCAAAATGGCGGCCAAGAGCGGTGGCTCCGTCGACTGGGCATCGATTATAAAGCCAATTTTAACTGCATCTTACGGTTCATTCAACAAAAATGAGATTATCGAGCTCGTGAAAGCAATTGTTAAAAGGTAGGTTTTCAGTTTCATGCAAAACAAAGCATGGGAACAGCACAAAATTCGCAAAACCGAAACCGTGCTAAGGTGACAGTACAGAAATGGATGCTCGTTAACTAAACGTAGACGTATTTATCGATCTATTTAACGTTTATTTTCCAGTGAATCCGAATTTACGTCCCACGAGGAATCCTACGAGGCCTTTTACACATCCTTTGCTGCTATAGTTGCAGATTACATCAGTGGTTACGCCAATTCTCGTAAGTTTTTCAATGACCTGGCACTTAAGTCTTGGGAACTTATTGTATATACATTATTATAGATAAAAAACCGTTGTACATATTTGATTTTGTAATCAAAGAATTCGCGACTCAGTTTTGATAGTGGAATTTCGCGAATCAAAAAACGTAAAGCTTTACAATCCTTCAAAATCGAGCGCAGTGATTCATTTTCTAAATTTGTTCGGTTCTCGGGTTTTCACTTTTAAATATGCGACATCTTGCAAAAGGCCAAAAGCTAAAAAAGTTTATTTCGTTCTTTGGCTCGTGTTTACTTTTTGAGAGTCACCTTGATCAACAGATTTGGATTTGTCGTCTATGATAAACGATGGCCAAAATGTCGAGAGAAAATTTTCAATTCGGATTTTAGCCTCACTTATCCTTATTTTCTTGTATTTGCAATTTGTTTTGATTAATTCTTAGTGGAAATTGCGCGAGAAATGCAATTATATTATCATTGTTTTTCTTCTGAAGCATATGTTTTCATTTTAGTCGTTTTTTGAAGAACAAATAATTAAATATTTTGTACTTTTCTATATTAATTAGAATATTTGTTAAGAAATCAAATAATTACAAGCCGACACAGTTATTATTTTAATACATTATTAAATTTTTAAAATTAAAATATTTCAACCTGTGACTTCAAAAAAGTATTCTTTTGTTCCTACGTATTACAAAACAAAATTTATTTACTTTATAAAATCATTATTTTTAATTTAACGCAATTTAAGGGTTTCCGTATGAGTAAAAAAATTTGAGATCAATTTTCAGTGATATTTATTATTTAATAACAGACCCCTATGTTCAATTCAGGCCCATAAAGTACCGTTTTTCAAAATTTGGTCCCTATAGTACCGTATTTTCAAGATATGGTACCAAGAGTTCCCAGACAGTTAGTTTTTTTTAAATATTTCAGGGTATTTTTAAAGATTTTTAGATATTTTTAATAGATTTAAATAATCTGAAGGGATTTTTAATATTTTTAAAAATTCTAAGGAATTTTCAAGAGTTTTTAAAAGTTGCAAGGAATTTCAAAGGATTTTAAAAGATTCCAAGGAAATTTTTTATTATTTTTATTAATTTGGCTGGATTTCAAAGAGCTTGAAATTTATGAGGATAAAGAATTTTCTAGAATTTCAGAAGATATGAAACGATTTTACAGGACCTATAAGGTTTTAAGATATTTTAAAAGATTCCAAGGGATTTTGTAAGGTTTCCAAAGATTTCAATAATTGCAAGGATTTTTTAATAGCTCTCAAGGTGTTTTAATCAGTTTTCCAGGATTTCTGAAAATATCATAGAATTTCATGGGATTTTAAAATATTTTAGTGGATTTTAAAGAATTTCAGGGTGTCTAGCCACCTTGAAAACCTGTAATTCTCCTTGAATTTTTTTAAACCTTGAAAATCTGGAAATCTCCTTGAATTTTTTACGAGAACCTTGAACTTTAATTATTTTTTGTTCGCTTTTTAAATAGTAATTTTAATGAAATGCAAAGAGTAATTTGAATTTCTTAACCTATTATTCAAGATATATCAAGATATAATTTATCTTTTGTTTATTACAGAATAAATAAAGAGATTTCAAAGCACTTTTTCTAGACTGTACCAATTATTTTATAGATTGCAAGGAACAGACTTTAATATTGTGAATAATTCTATACGTTTTTAATTTCTTCTCCGCTAATATAGAACTTTGAAGTATAAATTTTGTTGTGGTGTTCAACTTAGAAATTATAAAAATTTTCCATGTTAATTCAGTTTCAGAATTAGAATAAGCCATGGTTATACAACGGATTTTTTGAGGGGTTGACCACTCGGTTTTAAAGTGTACACCAGATTTCAAAAGTTTACTAAAGATTTCAAAATATTTCTATATATTTTTAATATTTTTAACATTTCATAAAGATTTCACGGATGTGAACGATTTAAAAAAGGCGCGCACACCAGATTTCTATAAAGATTTCACAGCAATTTCACAAATATTTTAAAGATTTAAAGGATTTCAAAGGTTTGAAAAAGGGTACAGTGAACCAGATTTCAAAAGTTTGAAACAATTTCAAGAGGTTTTATAACATTTTAGAAAATTTCAAAAGATTTCAAATAATTCAACGATTTCAACGAATACAAAAGATTTTCCAAACAAAGATTTGAGAAAGATTTCATAAACATTTCAATAGATTTCACAAAGATTTCAAGATTTTAAATATCTTTTGTAATACTTCAAAAAATTCCAACGAATCACGAAGATTTCAAAAGATTTCACAAAGTTTTCAAAGGCTTCAAACATTTCACAAAGATTTTAAAACTTTCAAAAGATTTTAAAGATTTTAAAAAGGGTATATTTAATTATATTTCTAAGATTTAAAAATATTTCAAAGATTTTGAACAATTTCAAATTTTTTTAGGAGATATCAAAAGATTTCACAAAAGTATCAAAGATTTCATAAAAAATTCATAAAGATTTCAAAAGAATCCGAGAATTTCAAAGATTTCAACAAGGGTACACCAGATTTCAAGGATTTCAAAACATCTCAAACATTTTAAACGATTAAAAAAATTTTGAGAAGATTTCAAATATTCGAGTGATTTGAAACAATTATAAAAGATTTACGAAAGATTTCACAAATATTTCAAAGAATTCATAAGGATTTCAAAAGATTTCATGAATTTCAAAAATTTCAACAGGGGTACAATGCACCAGATTTCAAAACATTTCAAAGATTCTAAGCAATTTCAAAAGGTTTCGACACATTTGAGAAAATTTAAAAAAAAATTCAAAGATTTCAAACGAACACAAAAGATTTCGCAAACAAAGATTAAAGAAAGAGTTCGGAAATATTTTAAATATTTCATTAAGATTTTAAAAGATTTCAAAAAGTTACACAAAGATTTTACAAAAGCTTTAAAAAATTCCAAAAGATTTCTCAAAGATTTCACCGAAATTTCAAGCTTTCACTAAGGTTTGTAATACTTCAAAAAATTCCAACGAATTCACGAAGATTTCAAAAGATTTCACAGATTTCACAAAGATTTCAATGATTTAAAAAACATTACAAAGATTTAAAAATATTCCCAAAGATTTCACAAAGACGACTCATGTTCGCAAAAAATTAAGAATTGTTTTATTTATGATTCGGGTTTCTTTAGAAATTGTTGGCCAATAAAAAATGAAATGGCTCTTTTTTTACATGTATGAAAAACGTTTATTTCATTATTTGATGTAAAAAAAAGGGGACCTGGAAAAATTTAATTTCTCAACCTGGAAAAGACCTGGAATTTTGTTCCTAAGAATCGCTAGACACCCTGAATTTATTCCAGAGAAATGAGGTAGATCGTTGGGTTTCAAAGATTTTAAGAGTTTTTAAATTAATTTTTGAAACTCACCCTGAATTCTTATTAATTTATCCTGAATTAATTTAAATTCTATAGAATTCTTTTTAATTTTTTTAATTCAATTGGTTAAAAATGATCAAATGATTGGAAATATTTTAAAATATGTTTTTCAATCCTTGGCAATTTCAAGAGCTTATACAAAATTTCAAGGGATTTTAAAAGCTTTTAAAGGATTTGAAATATTGATTCATTTCAATAGTTCGAAGGGATTTCAAAGACTTTCAAATATTGTACGGTATTTTAAAATATTTCAAGACATTTTCAAGAGATTTAAACGATTTCAAGGGATTTCCAAGGGTTTTTGATTATTTTGAGGGATTTTAATATTTTAATGCATTCCAAAGGATTTATTCACAAGAAGTGAGGGGTTTCAAAGATTTCAAGAGGTTTTAAAATATGTTTTGCAATTCATTTGGAATTCGCCCTGAATTCTGATTAATTTATCCTGAATTCTTGTAAATTCACTCAATTCAATAGATTTAAAATGTTTTTTGTTTAATTCATCTGGAAATTCTCTTTAATTTTTCTAAACTCACTTCAAACTTACTCAATTCAATGCATTTTTTCATATGTTTGAATTGTTTTGAATTCGATTGATTGTTTTTTAAATTCAGTTTGATTTTTTTATGAATTTCATCGAATTTTTCTCGTTTCCTTTAAATTCCTCTAAATTAACTCAAATTTTACTGAAATAAATAAATTTTTTAAATTGTCTCCAATTCATTTAAATTCTTTTCAATTTAACTTGAATTGTTTTGTGGTCATTAGTCACTTCCTTGATTATAAATTAATAGGGTTTCAAAGATTTGATGTGATTTGACTTTTTTTAAATTCACCCCGAATTCTTTTAAATTCTTTGGAATTCTCTTAAATTTTTTTAATTCATTTGAGTTTTTTTAATTCACCCTGAATTCTTTGGAATTCTCTTAAATTTTTTTAATTCACACGAATTTTTCTAAATTCAATCAATTCTATTTACTTCAATGCATTTTTTTTTTAAATTAAAGTTTTTATTTAATTGATCCTGAATTCTTTTAACCTCGCCTTGAATTCTTAGGCATTTCATCAAATTCTTTTTAATTTCCTTGAATTTTTCTCAGCTCGTTTCAAAATTACTGAATTCAATTAAGTTTTTTCTTTTTTTTTTTCAAATTGTTATGAATTAATTTGATTTTTTTTATTCACCTTGAATTTTTATGAATTTCATCGAATTTTGCTCGTTCACCTTAAATTCCTATAAATTCACTCCAATTTTACGGAAATCAATGGAATTTTTTTTATTTTAAAAGTTTTTTCCAATGTATATGAATTTTTTTAGTCATTAGTCACTTCTGGGGCTAGAAATTAGTAGGATTTTAAAGATTTGAAATTTTTTTTTAATACACCCAAAATTCTTTTAAATTCACTCATTTCTATTTAATTCTTAGGCATTTCATCAAATTCTTTTGAATTCCCTTGAATATTTCTAGGCTCGTTTCAAACCTACTGAATTCAATTAATTTTTTCACATTTTTAAATTGTTATTAATTTGAATTTTTTTAATTCACCTTGAATTTTCATGAATTTCATTGAATTTTTATCGTTTACTTTAAATTCCTCTAAATTCATTCCAATTTTGCAGAAATAAATGGAATTTTGTTGATTTTTAAAATGTTTTCCAATTCAGTGGAATTCTTTTGAATCTAACTTGAAATGTTTTGAGGTCTTATGAATTTATCCTAAATTTTTTACCCTTTGAGGCCTGTAATAACTTTTTATATTTTGGGATTAACTAATTTTCTTATTCAGACTTCAGGGTAGCTGGACCGGGAAATGACAATGAATTTATTTTTTTAAAATTTCTCGAAGTCTTTTGAAATGTTTTTAAATCTCTGGAAATCTCTTGAAATTTGTTTAAATCTCTGGAAATCTTTGAAATGTCTTTAAATCTCTGGAAATCTTTTGAAATCTCTTGAAATTTTTTAAAATCTTTGAAATTGTTTCAAATTGATCAAAATCTGGAAATATTTTGAAAACTCTTAAAGTCTCTTGTAATTTCTTGAAATTTATTATTATCTCTGGAAATATTTTGAAATCTTTTCAAATTTTTCAAAATCTCATGAAATCTCTTGAAATTTTTTAAAATCTCTGGAAATCTTTGAAATTTTTTCAAAATGATCAAAGTCTGGAAATATTTTGAAAACTCTTAAAGTCTCTTGTAATTTCTTGAAATTTATTATTATCTCTGGAAATATTTTGAAATATTTTCAAATTTTTCAAAATCTCTGGAAATATTTTGAAACCTCTTAAAATCTTCTACAATCTCTGAAGTTTTTTAAAATCTCTTGAAATCTTTCAAAACTTATTTCTCTAGCTTAAACTTAAGCTATTCTATTTTTTGCTGAAAATTTATCTTTTTCAGTTGAAAATTCATCTATTTTGTTCAAAATTTGTCCTTTTTGGTAGAAAATTCATCTTCTGGTTTGACAATACAACTATGTTGTTAGCATTTTGTTTTCATTGAAAATGGATTATTTTAATTGAAAGTTCATTTCTTTGGTTAAAAATTTAACCATATTCCTTAAAAATTCGTATTTTTTTTATTGAAAATGAATTTTTTTTACTAAAGATGCAGCTATTTCAATTTTGCTAGAAAATTAATCTTTTCCGGTTCAGAATTCACTTATTTTGTTGTAAACTTGTCTTTTTTAGCCGAAAATTCAATTATTTTGGTAGACAATGCATATTTTTGGGTTGTAAATTCAATTTTTTTTTAATTCGTCCTTATGACTTCAAAACTAAACATTTTGGATGAGATTTTTTTTCTTTATTGACTGAAAAATCTTTCTTGGTTGAAAAATCAACTCCCCTGTTGAAAATTCGTATTTTTTGGTTTAATTTAACAGTTTTTAATTAAATTTCAAATATTTTTTGGCGGAAATATCAACTATGTATTAAACTTTTTGTTGAAAATGTATTAAAAATACGATAGTCAAATATTTTTATTAAAAAAATGTTTATTTTAATTCGGGATTTTTCTAGTTCGGTTTTTTCATAATTCGGTAATTTTCTTTCGGGGACTTTATTATTCGGTAATTTTCAACTTCGGTAATATTACAAACTTTCGGTAATTTTCCAATTCGATAATATTATAAACGGTTCGGGATTTTTCAGTCGTCCCAAGTTATTTAAGAATTTTGAAAAAATTCTAAAAATAATTTAAAATTTGAAAATATTTCAAGAAATTTAGAACAAAATGTTGATTTTTTATGATTTCGAAAAAAGTGTAGCTTTTGGTGAATTTTCAAATAAGGTTTCAAGAGAATACAAAATTCCTAAAGATTCCTGGTATAATTTCAAATGATTTTTTATTTTTAAAAATGATATTTAAAATGGATTCCCAAAATGTGGAAATAAATCTGGAAGATTTTGCGGCCATTTTTAAAATATTTTATAATTTTTCAACAATTTCAGAAAAAATTAAAATCATTTAAAAAGATATTTAGAAATTTTGAAGACATTCCATAAATAATTTAAAATTTCACAAGATGTCAAAAAATGTAGATTTTTGAAGATTTCCAAAAAAGAAGCTTTTGAAGAATTTGAAAGGTTTCAAGAGAATCAAAATTTTATTTAAGATTTCTGGGAAATTTTCAAATGATTTTTTATACATAAAAATGAAATTTCAAATGATTTCTAAGAATGTCAAAAAAAATCTGGAAGATTTCAAGCCAATTTTTTGAACATTTAAAGGTTTTCCAACAATTTTAGAAAAAATTAAAATCGTTTTAAAAAATATTTAGAAATTTTGAAAAAATTCAAAAAATAATTTAAAATTTCAAAAGATGTCAAAAAATGTACATTTTTTAAGATTTTCGAAAAAAAAGCTTTTGAAGAATTTTGAAAGGTTTCAGATTCCTGGGAAAATTTCAAATGATTTTTTATACATAAAAATTACATGTATGAAAAATAAAAATAATTTTAAAAGATATTTAGAAGCTTTGAAAACATTATAAAAAGAAGAAAAAAATTGAAAAAGTTTCAAAAAATGTATAATAAAATGTAGTGAAATGACAGTGAATTTATTTTTTGATCGGGAATTTTACAAATCTTTAGAAGACAAATCTGTTCAAGTTCGATTTCAACAGTTTTTGAAAATAATCAGTTGAATTGTTATCTTTTTCAATTATATGATTTAGTTTACAGTGCGTAATTCGAAAATCTTTTACTTAACAAATTTTCCATTTTAGATTTTTATTTTTAAGCGTATATTTTGTATTTAAAGAGTTTTAAAAAGCAGACTTAAGGCTTAATTAAAAATTCGAAGCGTTTGAAATTGAATATTTTTTATAAAAAACGTTTTCATATGATCAACTCTAAATATAAATTAATTAATTCCTTTAAAAATTGAACGGTACTTTAAGAATCAAAAAGTGAATAATAATTGATTTGATAGAAAGATTCTAAATCCTTAGTCGCTAGAAAAATGTAAACGTCTGATTCAAACTTTGTAAAATATTTTCATTTTAAAAATAATTCAGTTTAAAAATGGTTGATTTTTAATGTATAAAAAACAATTATTTGTAGAAAACATTCGAGTAACTTTAAGAATTATGAAAGGCTTCAAAAGAATAAAAAAAATGTCTTAAGATTCCTAGGAAAAATTGAAAATGATTTTTTATTTTGAAAAATTATTTTAATAGTGTATTTAAAAAGATTTCGAAAGTTGTGAAAAAGGAATCTGGAAATTTTTTTAAATTTTGCAGAATTTTGTAAAAATTCTGGGATAAATTCAAATAATTTTAAAAGATACTTAGAAGTTCTGAAAAAATTTTAAAAATAATTTAAAATTTGAAAAAATTTAAAACAACATGTAGATTTGTCAAGATTATGAATAAAAATTTGAAGCTTTTAAGGATTTTAAAACTATTTAAATTAAAAATAATTGAACTTATAATTTAAGAAGTGTTCAGTTTAAAAAAATTAGTTGTTCAATTTTTAATGTTTCTAGCTTGAAATTGCTTAAAATAATATCATTTAAAAATTTTTTTAATTGATTGATTCTTCAATTTAGAGCACTGAAAATGATAACGTGAATTTATATTTTTGGAACTGAATTTGAATCTTTGAATTGGACAATTTGAAGAGATTAAATATAACATAATGTATTAATTAATAATATATAATTAATGTAGGATACTTTAATACTTGAAAATTTTTTGGTTTAGACATTTTTAATTTAAATATTTAAAATGTACATTTAATTTGTGTAAAATATCTTTTCAAATCGGATTTTTTGTGCAATATTTAATTAGAATTCCCACATTTGTTCCTTTTATTCCACAAAAAATTGATTTACAATCTAAAAGCAAATATAGGATCTCGATGACACATAATTTTTGATGCTGATGACGTCATCATAGGTAAACAAGTTCCCATTTTTCCATGCTTAATAAATTTCAAGCCATAAACGTTGATTAGATAATAAATTTTTACGTACATATGTTTCAAGTTTTAAAGTCTCAGGGTGGCCACTGATCGTAAAAACCGGGAATTAGCCTGAAATTTTGAGCACCGGGAAAAACAGGAAATTTTGTTTAAAAAAACCGGGAATTATCAACCATCTCCGTTAAAATATCGGAAGATCGTTTTAAAATTAATATTTTAAATTTAAAGTTTATGTTTCGTTTAAAAATCAATGTTTTATTAACACTACGTATTTTTAGAATTTAAATCTTGTGTTTACAGATCGTTCAATTACTAAAGTTCCTTTTATATTTGAGAACTGAAACTTCCTTTTTAGATATTTAACATAGTAATTACATAGGTAACCTGAATTTATATAATTAATTACTAATAGTTGGCATAATAAAGTTATAATTTAGGGATGCTTTAAATTTCAAGAATTTATTCCTCTTTTTCCCCTATTTTCAAGAAAATTCTACTTTTTAGGTTGAAAGTTAATTCTTTTTAGTTTAAAAGTCTACTATTATATTTTAGGTTCAGAATTCATCTCTTTTGGTCGAAAACTCAACTGTCTTGTTGAACATTCGTCTTTTCGGATAGAAAATTGGTACTTTTGGATTTAAAATTCATCTTTTGGTATAAAAGTAGTCTTTTTTGGTTGAAATTCAATTCTTTTTTATTTGAAAGTATACTATAATATTTTTGGTTCAGAATTCATCTGTCTTGATCAAAAATTTTACTTTTTGGTTGAAAGTGTAATTATTTTGTTGAAAAATCCACCATTTTGCTATTATATTTTTTGGTTGAAAATTAATTTTTTTATTTCAAAAGTCAAATATTATATTCTCGGTTTTGTTAAAAATTCGTCTTTTCAGATAGAAAATTGCTCTTTTTGAATTGAAGATTCATCTTTTGTTAGAAAAGTCATATTTTTTTATTGAAAAATCATCTTTTATGGTTTAAAGTTAATTGTTTTTAACTGAAAAGTCTGCTATCATATTTTTGAATCAGAATTGATAATTCATCTTTTATGGCTGAAAGTTAATTATTTTTAATTGAATGTCTGATATATTTTTGGTCCAGAATTCATCTCTTTTGGTTTGAAATTCTACTATTTAGTTGAAAATTTAATTATTTTGTTGAAAATTCAACTTTTTTGTTAAAAATTAATCTTTTCTGTTGAAACTTCATCTTTTTAGATACAAAATTCAGTCTTTTCGATTGAAAATTCATCTTTTGGTAGGAAAATCATCTTTTTCGTCGAAATTTCATATTTCATGGTTGAAAGTTGATTCTTCTTAACTGAAAAGTCTACTATCATATTGTTAAACCAAAATTAATCTCTTTTAGTTAAAAATTCGACTATTTTGTTCATAAATCCACTATTTTCTTGAAAAGTCATTTTTTTGTTGAAAGTTAATTCTTTTTTTTATGTCTATTATTGCATTTTGGGTTCAGAATTCATCTTTTTCGTTTAAAAATCTACAATTTGGTCGAAAAATCATCTTTTTTTGAAAATTCGTCTTTTTGGATAGTAAAATCCGTTTTGTTGGATTGAAAATTCATCTTCTGGCTCAAAAGTAATCTTTTTTTGTTGATAATTCATCTTTTATGATTGAAAGTTTGTTTTTAATTGAAAAGTCTACTATCACATTTTTGGTCCAGAATTAACCTTTTTTGGTTAACAATTCTATTATTTGGTTGAATATTAAACTATTTCGTTAAAAATTAATCTTTTTTGGTCGAATTTTCAGTTTTTATGGTTGAAAGTTAATTATTTAAAATTGAAAAGTCTACTATCATATTTTTAAACAAGAATTAATCAATTTAGTTAAAAATTCTATTATTTGGTTGTAAATTTAATTATTTTGATGAAAATTCAACTGTTTTGTTAAAAAGTCATCTTTTTGGTCGAAAATTCAAGTGTTTTGTTGAACATTCGTCAGTTTGGATAAAAAAATACATCATTCATCTTTTGTTAGAAATATTGTATTTTTTTATTGAAAAATCGTGTTTTGTGGTTGAAAATTAATTATTTTCAACCGAAAAGTCTACTATCATATTTTGCGGACCAGAATTCATCACTGTAATTAAAAAATGTTTTATTCGGTTGAAAATTTAATTATTTTGTTGAAACTAAAACTATTTTGTTGACCAATCGTCTTTTTAGATAGAAAATTCGGTTTTTTGGATTGAAAATTCATTCTGTGGTAGAACAGTAATCTTTTTTGGTTGAAACTTCATCTTTTATGGTTGAAAGTTAATTCTTTTTAATTGAAAAGTCTACCATCATATTTTTGAACCAGAATTCTTCTTTTTTGGTTAAAATTGTACTATTTGATGGAAAATTTATAAATTTCTTTGAAAATTCGACTATTTTGTCAAAAAGTCATCTTTTTTGGTCGAAAATTCAAGTGTTTTGATGAAAATTTGTCATTTTGAATAAAAAAATCAATCATTCATCTTTTGTTAGGAAAGTAATATTTTTAATTGAAAAATCATCTTTTATAGTTTAAAATTAGTTATTTTTAATTGAATTCATCTCTTTTGGTTTAAAATTCCACTATTTGCATCCAAATTGATTTATTTTGTTGAAAATTCAACTGTTTTGTTGAACATTCATCTTTTTAGATAAAAAATTTGATCTTTTTTTTGAAAATTCATCTTGTGGTAGAAAAGTCATCTTTTTTAATTGAAACTTCATCTTTTAGGGTTGAAAGTTAATTTTTTTTACTGAGAAGTCTGCTATCATATTTTTCGGACCAGAATTCATCACTTTTAGTTAAAAATTCTATTATTTGGTTGAAAATTTAATTATTATGTTGAAAATTAAACTGTTTCGTTGAACAATTTTCTTTTGGTTAGAAAATTCGTCCTTTTGGACTGAAAATTCATCTTTTGGTAGAAAAGTTATCTTTTATGGTTGAAAATTAATTATTTTTTATTGAAAATTCTATTATATTTTTGGTCCAGATTTAATCTTTGTTGGTTAAAAATTCTATTATTTGGTTGAAAATTTAATTATTTTGTAGAAAATTCAACCATTTTGTTGAAAAGGATTTTTTTTTACTTTTTTTTTTCGTTGAAAGTTAATTCTTTTTATTTAAAATGTCTACTATAATATTCTTGGTTCAGACTTTATCAGTTTTAGTTAAAAATTCTATTCAATATCTATCTCACTGAGATAGGCGATTATTCGGTGAAATTACTATAAAAAGATTCTTTTTAATAAATGATAATAATTTTAAGAAATATCATGAAGGGAAGAAAAAAAATATTATTACGCTAAAATACTACGATAAAATGTAAATTAAGAATTTTTTTATCACTATATTAAAAAAGGAAAATTTTAACCAATCTTTTTATCACAACGAGAATTTGATTTTTTCAGAAGTTTGTATGTAAAACCCCTATTTTTGGAAAAATGTTGGTTGTCTAGTGCTGTACTGTCACCCTTCAATTAATCTTTTTTAGTTGAAAATTCAATTTTCATAAAAATACAATATATTTTGACGTAAAATTTTGGGAATAAGGTTTTAATTATTTTTTAAATGTTATTTAAAAGAATGGATTCCCCTATTTTCTTGAAAAATCAACCTATTTTCCCTGTTTTGAGATCATTTTTGACTGTGAAGTCTGAAATCACTTTTACAATAATTTACATTATATATTTTACCTGAGAGTTCTAAAATGTTTAACTTTTTCAAAATTGATATAATAAAGCAATTAGTATTGAATTATTATTATAAACGCTTAAAATTAAACCGGGAAAAATGTATTTTTTGACCAGGAAAACCGGGAAATAGCCTGGATTTTTTTTTTAAGTTTGAGTGGTCACTCTGAAAAGTAATTTTCAGGGTGGCCGCTGAATCGGGAAACCAGAAAACCCGGAAAATAACGGAGAATTTTATGAGACCGGAAAATGACAGTGAATTTATTTTTTGACCGGGAATTTTACAAATTTTTAGGAAAAAAATCTGTCCAAGTTTGATCTCAACCGTTTTTTAAATAATTAGTTGAATTGTTGTCTTTTTCAATTATGATATCATTCAATTATCAATGCGTAATTCGAAAATCTTTCACTTTAAAAATTTTCAATTCTATATTTTAGTTTTTGAGCGTACATTTTTTATTTAAAGAATTTTAAAATGCAGTTTCAGAGGCTTTAACAATTAGAAATTAGAAGCGTTTAAAATTGAAATTTTTTGATAAAAAACATTTTTATTTGATCAACTGTAAATATAAATAAATAAATTATTTTTTAGATTGAATTGTACTTTACGTATTAAAAAGTGAACAATAATTTATTTGACTTTATAAATTATTTTCAATTCAATTTGAAATGTTTTAATTAAAAAAAGAACAAATACTTAATACTAAGAAATATCTGATTTTTCATTTAAGATCAGTAATTATAAATCAAATATTCAAAACTAAACAATTTGAAATTGAATTTTTTGAAATAGAAAGCCCCTAAATCGTTAAAATTTCAAAGAGCTTTTAAACTTTGAACCGTACAATTTTAATTGTTCTCCTTAAAAAAATTTAATTTGTAAATCAAATTTTGATTTTGATTTCAAGTAATCTAAACGAAGTGTCTACGTGTATCGATGAAATACGAGTATTCGTACCGAAATTTCGGTTGAGCCACGGCCTAATTGAACAAAAAACAAATAAATTTTTTCAGTTTTCGAACAAAAATTTTAGAAGCTTTTTAAAAATACTTGTCAAAGGCTTCCAAATAGCAATAAAACATTTTCTTGAAATTCCTAGAGAAATCGAAAATTATTTTTTATTCTCGAAAATTAATTTTAAGAGAATATTTAAAAAGTTTTAAAAAGATTTCCAAAATTGTCAAAAAATAATCTGGGAGATTTTAAGATTTTTTTTTTTATTTAGCAGGATTTAAAAAAAATTTGAGGATAAATTCGAATAATTTTAAAAGATGTTTAGAAGTTTTGAGAAAATTTCGAAAATTATTTAAAATTAAAAAAAATGCAAAACAACATATAGATTTTTTAGGATTTTGAAGCTTTTTAAAGATTTTTGAACTATTTAAAATAAAAATAATTTAACTTATAATTTAAGAAGTGTTCAGTTTATTAAAAATAAAATTAATCGTTCAATTTTTAATGTTTCTAGATTAAAATTGCTTAAAATGGTATAACTTGAAATTTTTTAATTCATTGATTGATTCTTCAATTTAGAGCATTGAAAGCTATAACTTGGGTTTATATTTTTTGAACTGAATCTTTGAACTCAACAGTTTATAAAAGTTTAAAATTTTGAAGTTGGCAGTTTAACTGAATTTAATTAAAAATTGTTCAGTTGAAAAGTGTTAGTAGCTTCCATTTTTATTACTTCAGATGGAAACATTTTTAGCTTCAGAGTTAGAATTTTTCAAGTTTATTGACCGCGAAAAATCCTTCCGAACCGGGAATTAAACGGGATTTTTTTTCTTTGATTAAAACGGTCATCCTGAATTTTCACGTTTATTGTTTTTACTTTACTCGCTTGATGGTGTTTAAAAAAAATTTAATTTTGATTCAGTCTCGAAGAATCAGGTGCCGCTGGTATGGCAAGCATGCAAAATACTGTTGGTCTACCTGGTGGGGAAGTTGCCCCAGAATCAGACGCAACCTGGAGAAGGAACGCCGACAATCCTGACGACGAAACAACTTCTTTTGGCTATTCGTTCTTTATGTGTTGGGCAATCACTTCTCGCGAAAGCAGAGGAGGTGGCTCTAATCGCAATCCTGAAAAATGCGAAAGTACCATCAGTCGTTCAACCTCCGTCGGCAAATGGAGAAAAGGAATCGACTCCTCAACCCATCAAGGAAACGAAGAGGACCCGCAGCGATTTGTCGAGCAATATTCTCGAACAATTGACCATGCCTCTTCAAGAATTCATCCCTTCTATGTCCGTCAGAATCGATGCTACGCCTGATGTTAACAAAATCTCCTCCGAGAATGCTACTAGCGATCAAGGCTCGGATATAAAGGTATTTAACAAATTAATCTTTTTGGAACAATCTTAAAGTTACGTTATTTGTAACTTGTAGGGTGATTTCGTTACTATTTTAAAAAGTAAGTTGTAGCGTAACTTAGTTATGATTTTGCAATAACTTGTAACTTTTTTGTATCTCCTAATAAGAGAGGTTTATGGGTCAGTTATGGGTAGAACATTAATCTCTTTTTAGTTGAGCATTCAGCTATTTTTTTGAAAATTCGTCTTTTTTGCTTGAATTCAACTGTGATTGACTCCAAACTAAACTCTTTTTTGGTTGAAAATTTAACTGCTTCGTTGAAAGTTCAACTATTTTGGTAGAAAATCAATCTGGTCTGGTTGAGGATTCAGCTATTTTTTTGGAAAAGTTGTATTTTTTGGTTGAATTAAACTGTGTTGATATCAAATTAAAATCTTTTATGGTTGAAAATTCATAACATTTAATTATGTTGGTAGAAGGTTCAACTATTTGGTTGAAAAGTAACTTCTCTGTTGAAAATTCATATTTTCGGTTCGCAAATGCAACTGTTTTGTAGAAAAGTCGTCTTTTTGTCTTGAAACTTGAACAATTCAGTGGAAATTTTTTTCTTTCTTGGTTCAAAATTAGGCTATTTCGTTTCACAAGTTATCTCTTTTGGTAAAGAATTGGTATACGAATAAAAACAAATTGAAATCTTGTATGGTTGAAATAATATCAGGTATTACATTTTTCGTTGAGAATTCACCTATTTTGGTTGAAAATTCATGTATCCTATCTTTGAAAACCCATCTTGGTGCGTTACTATTTCCG
>CAKNYM010050735.1:6123-21865 GCA_932195095.1 Andricus curvator
GGAGTGACTTAATAATTATTATAGTTGACCAAAAATAATTGTTTGAAAAATTTATTATTATTGTTAATAATAATCGCTGGGGGATTTTTTTGCCCCTCAAAAATTAAATTGTGTAGAAATTGTTGATGTAAGTTGTTGGCTTTAGGGTCAGGTGAATTGAAACGAATTAAGTTGTTTCAAACGTTTCGGCACACAATGGTACATCAACAATTTCTACACAATTGTTAATAATATTCTCTTTGCTTAATGGCCGAAAGTTGCGGTTTTTTCTGAAATTTTGAACCATTTGTCTATTTTTCACTTGGAGTGACTTAATAATTATTTGAGTTGACCAGAAATAATTGTTTAAACAAATTATTATTGTTAATAACTATCTTCATCTATATTATTGCCAGATAGTTGTTGTTTTTTTATAATTTTTTTACTGTTTGCCCACTTTTCACTTAGTGAGATGATAATTAATGCAAGTTAATAAAAATAGTCGTTTAAACAATTTACTATTGTTTATAACTATTTTCTCATATGTAGATAAGTGCTAGAAAGTTGCGGTTTTTTTTTTTAAATGTTCAACTTTGCTTTGCATTTTTAGTTATGAACAAATGATAAATAAACATTAGAGAGAAACATATTTTAAACAATTTCTTTATTTTCCGTGAATATATATTTGTTTTGGAGAGGGCTCATATCAAAATATGTTCAATTTCAAATTTTTCTTTCACGCTTTATAATAAACTTCTTGTTGTAATTTAAAACAAATATTTCGCAAGTCATTTACACACCTTGTTTAAATTAATTTTTTTAAACATTGGAAAAAGAGCAAAAATAATTCACCTATAACAGTAAAATACTATTTAAAAAATAATTCTTGTTGAGGTTCACTCATTATTTGAAAATAACTGAAAAGTCAAACAAAACTAAAGATTTCAGAAGAAACCGCAACTATATTGCATTAATAAAGGAGAAGGTATTTATAAACAATGATAACTTGTTTAAATAATTATTTTTGCTGAATTGAATTAATTATTAACTCACCCTATGTGAAAAGTAGACAAAAAGTTGAAAATTTCAGAAAAAACTGCAATTTTCTAGTCTAATTCTAAGAGAGTATTATTAACAATAATAATAAATTGTTTAACGAATTATATTTTTCAACTTGAATTAATTATCACTTCACTGTACTTGAAAAATAGACAAAAGTTTTAAACTTCAGAAAAAAACCGCAACTATCTAGTATTAATATAGAAGATAAATAGACAATAATAGACAAATATAGACAATAATAATTTGTTCAAACAATTATTTTGGCTATATTGAATTGAATATTACCTCACCACAACTAAAAAGGGCACAAAAATTTGAAAATTTCAGAAAAACTGCAATTTCTAGCATTATTCAAAGATAATATTATTATTAATAATAATAAATTGTTCAAACAATTATTTTTGTTAACATTATTGAACTTTTATCTCTATTCAATTAAAAATTTGACAAAAATTGGAAAATTTTTGAAAAAACCGCCACTTTCTATCTCTATTCTAAGAGAAAATTGCTAAAAACAATAATAAATTGTTTAAACAATTTATTTCAACATCTAGTTATCAGTATCAAGTAGTGTTCCAAAAGGCAAAGCAAAGTTAAACATTTCAGAAAAAACTGCAACTTTCTAGCACTTATGTATGAGAAAATAGTTATGAACAATAGTAAATTGTTTAAACGACTATTTTTATTAACTTGTATTAATTATCATCTCACTAAGTGAAAAATGGGCAAAAAGTTCAAAAATTCAGAAAAAACAGCAACTATCTGGCATTAATATAGATGAAGATAGTTATTGACAATAATAATATGTTTGAACAATAATTTTTGGTCAACCTAAATAATTATTATGTCACTCCAAGTGAAAAATAGACAAATAGTTCAAAATTTCAGAAAAAAACCGCAACTTTCTGCCATTAGGCAAAGAGAGTATTATTAACAATAATAATAAATTGTTCAAACAATTATTTTTTGTTAACTTGAATTAATTATAACTTCACTCTAAATGAAAAAAAAAACAAAAGTTAAAAAATTCAGAAAAAACCGCAACTATCTAGTATTAATATAGAAGAAGATAGCTATAGACAATAATAATTTGTTTAAACAATCATTTTTGCTAGATTGAATTAAATATTAACTCACTTCAAGTGAAAAGTGAACAAAAAGTTGAAAATTTTCGAAAAAACCACAATTTCTAGCATTATTCAAATATATTATTATCAACAATAATAATAAATTGTTTAAACAATCATATTTGTTAACAATTATGAACTATTACCTCTCTCCAATTGAAAATTGGACAAAAGGTGAAATTTTTGTTAAAAAACCGTGACTTTCTATCTCCATTCTAAGAGAAAATTACCACAAAACAATGATAAATTGTTTAAACAATTTATTTCAACATCTAGTTATCAGTATCAAGTAGTGTTCCAAGTGTCAGAATCAATTTGCACTAAAAAAACAGAAAAAAAAAATCATAATTAGCGCCAAAAACTCGCAAAAACCATTTTTTCACTTATGGGGTTTTTTTGGGACCCTATAAAACAGACTTATAGCTGTGATATTTCAAAAATAATATTTCGTTCGTATTCTATGACTAATTTGAAAAAAATGTTGAGTTTTAACTCGACTCAGCTAATATTGAGGATTCTGAATAAAATTTACAAAAACGCCTCTTTTTCTCATGGGAAATACGTGTTAAGCTTCATGAGGCTTGCGCCACCTCTAAATTTTTTTTTTTTAGGAATTTTTTTTTGTGTGGATTCGAACAAATTTCCGGGCTTTATTCATAAGAATCCGAAAAAAATTTGTTGTATACCCAGAAGAAAACAATTTTTTTAGATCAAAAAATTTTTTTTCTGAGTCTGCACCATTTTTTCTAGATAAGAAAAACCCTTTTACTACATCTGCAGCTCTCTAACTGAAATTTTTTCTAGACCTAAAAACAGGAATACTCTGCTTACAGTTGAAAACTGCAATTTTTTCAACTACCCCAACTTTTGGGTCATTGAAAGATTCAAGTTTTAGGGATTTTAAGTAAATTTGAAGAGGGGCAAAAAATGGAGAGGTCCGTTATGAGGCTTTTTCGTGCCAGCGCGAGTCAGGGTCATTTTACGAAATTTTGAGTCGACCTTTTGACAATATCTCGGGAACGTATGATTTACGATTTTACGGGGACACACGGCCGAGCAAGCCGAGCGCGAGAATGCAAGAGAAAATTTTACGAGTTGATGACTTTATGGGGGTTTATGGCGTTTATGGCAGTTTATGGTGGCCGGCGTGTGGCCGTCGTCCGACCATAAGAAATTTCGAGGTTCCCAGATTTTCGTTTACAGAAAAAGGGCTCGAAACCTCGCGCTCGGCGTGCTCGGCTATCCTTGATTTTTAGATTTACGACGGAAGTTGGCCAAAATTGCGTCCGGCGGCAACGAAACGTGTAAAGGTGCTCATCATTGAAAGAGAACATCTTGAGTCCAGGACTCCAGATCCATGGAAAATAGAGTAGACCTTTTCGAAATTTCAAGGAAATTAGTTTTTTTTTTTTTTTTACAAAATCACCTCTAAAAAATCACCTGTAAAAGGAAGGTTAGATGGTTATAAAATGTTCAAAGGGACGTTTCTACGCGAGGATGTACACTGTTAGAAAAATCTGTACTAGATTTTTAGTATACATGTAATGGAAGCAAGAATGCACAACATGAAATTAAATTTAGTATACCAGCGTAAAGTAAGTTTAGTATATGCATGTACTGAATTTAGTATGCACGTACATGTAATTTAGTATACGCGTATACTAAATTCAGTATAAATGTATACGAAATTCAGTATACGCATATACTAAATTCAGCATACGCATTCCGTTTCCCGTGGGTTCCGTCTTCATCATCTGTAAACATATGATCAAATGAAAAATGAAATTAAAGAACAAAGGTTTAATTTTCAAATAATCATATCGTTAAGCTGCATTTACGTTAATAAGTTGAACAAACCTTTTAAATAGAAGACTTCGCAGATCCTCGCAAAAAGCAGCCGAACCTTTTAGCATTACAAGGGACTCAAACAAATGCAGCGGCGTATGAGCCTGCTACCGGCCACGTTGCTTGACTCGCGTAAATCGAAACGCGCTTGCGCAGCTGAATATAGTAAACACGTATATGAATTTTAGTATACAGAAACTATGAAATTCATATACGTGAAAGAAACTTACTGTACACTTAATAAATTTAGTATAGGTAAGTATACTAAAATTACAAAGTGCAATGAATTTAGTAAACATATAGTAAATTTAATATGCCCATGTATACTAAAATTGCAAACAATTCTAAAGAGAATTTCTAAAGATTCATCATTTTAGAATAGTTATATCTTCAGTTTAAAAAAAAATTCAAATAAAAAGAAAAGAATTTTCAAGCAAAGAAATTTATTTTTAATCACAATGATGAATTTTCTACCAAAAGTATGAAATTTTGACCAAATAGTCGATGTTTCTATCCAAAAGGTTAATTTTTTATCAAGAAAAAAACTATTTTTCAACCAGTTTTTTTCAATGAGAGAAATTAATTCTTAACAAAAATTAGAATAGTTGAATTTTTTACTAAACAGATAATTTTTTAATGAAAAAGATTATATTTTTATCAAAGAAGGTTAATTTCCCACGAAAAAGAGAATGTTAAAGTGAATTTTCGAATAAAATGAAAAATCTTCAACTAAAAAAATTTAATTTTTAACCAAGAAATTTCAACTAATGAGAGTGCTCTTTTACCAAAAAAAGACGGATTTTCAACCAATAGTTCAATTTGTACCGAAAACAGATAAATTTTCAATGAAATAGTATAATTTTCAACCAATAAGAATTAATTTCTATGGAAAAAGATAAATTTTCGACAAAAAATGGAAGTTACATTTCCAGTAAAAAAAAATTAATTCTAAATGAGAAACATATCATTTTCAACCAAATGTTTTAATTTTCAAATGAATTTCCAACCGAAAATATGAATTAGTCAACAAGAAGATTAAATATTCGCCCACAAAATTCAAATTTTCATTAAAATACAGGAATTTTAAACCGAATATTTGAATTTTTAACATAAGAAGATAAATTATGAACCAAACATGTACGAGTTAAGTTTTCAGTTAATACAATTAATTTTCATCTAGAAAACATAATTTTCAAGAAAATAATTAAATTTTGAACAAAAGAAAGGTTTTTCAACTAAAATGATGAATCAACCAAATAAATAAATTTTTAACAAAGTAATTTCACTTCCAACTAGGTAATTGAATTTTCTACCAAAAAAGATTAATTCTCAACGAAAAACGTGATGTTTTATATTTTAACCAAAAAGGATTTTAATTTTATACCAAAAATAGTTGAAAACAACCAAAAAAGATGAATTTTCTACAAAATGGTTTGAATCCTCAAGCAAAATAGATTAATTTTCAACCAACTAGTTGCGATTTTTAACCATAACGATAAAATTAATTTCAACTTAAATTATCGAAAATTCCCTAACTCGTCAGGTGTTAGTCAGGTTAGTTCGGTTATCTGACATGTAGCAACTCTGTAATTTAAAAAAAGTGTATGTTTTTTTCACTCTAGAATGTTTTTGTAAAAATACATGGCCAACGGCCATACCACGCTGAAAAACCCAGTTCTCGTCAGATCACTGAAGTTAAGCAGCGTTGGACGCGGTTAGTACTTGGATGGGTGACCATTCAAGAATACTGACATGAGTGCTGTTGGCACATCGTGGGTGTGGTGAGCCCACACTTGTAGTTATTTATAACTACAAGAAAAACCTAGAAACACTACCCGAATCGGGTAGTGTCACGCCTACCCTGAAAGGGAAATAGTTTAATGGTATATATACATGTATTAATTATGATATATATTTGTTTAAACAATAAGTGCTTTAAATTCTCTTTAATGAGCACATTCTTGAGAGCATTTGCTCAACATAAATGACATCGCCATATATATTACCGATTACCGACTAGGGCCTGATCTTATGTGTACTATCTGGTCCCGATAGGAAGAATTCTGTGGCCCTGACTCGTACCAGACCGGGCTATGTATTGTGACGTCATATAACCGCTTCGCAGCGCCATCTCAAGCCATATTATTATTATTATACCATTAAGCCATTTCCCTGTCGGGGTAGGCGTGACTTGCTCGGTTGGAAAATAGTAGTGTGTATATGGGTATATAGGTATAAGGTAGGTAGGTATATAGGTATATAGGTATGAGGTAGATAGGTATATAAGTGTTAGGTATAGATATTTTAGATTGATCTGGAATTCTCGTGTTATTTATTTAAATGACACGTTTATTCCGCAACACTGCTCCGACCCAGGTTGCTGATCAATCTCTCTAGCGATCACCCCAAGTGAGGAGCCTCACAAAATTGTTATGTATGGTTCTCCACTTGGGCCCATTAGTATCCAAGGTCTTTGTTTCAGGTGTCATTCTTTCTACTGTCACTCTATTTACAAACTATTTGTCGCCACACTTTTCTGTCCTGGCATACTACTCTAGCTTCCTTCACGTCTAGATATATGTAATATAACCACAAACATAACCTTAATTTTTGTTTTCCTTTGTGCTGTTGCGTTGCAAGTGTGCTGCGAGTGTTCGACCGTATAATATATTCTTAACACATTAATAATAAATGCAAAAATTAAGAAGCTAACCGCGAGTTCGCAAACATCGTGCTATCAGAAAAATTCCGTTCGAGATAAATTCAATTCAACCGAAGAGGAAGTGCTGTCCCACATGAGCACCGTCTTCTGGAATGCAAAAGACTGGGACGGTAATCGGAAGCAAAGGTCAAAGTAACAATTTTCAATTTCTAAGTTCCGTCATTAAAATTTTAAATGTTCAGAAAAAATTACATTTTATGTCAATCTTGAACGTTCTAAAATGGTCTAAAACACCTTAAAATCAAACCTTACACGAAAGTTTGAAAAAATTTGTTATTAAAAAATTGTCAAAGTTCGCGATAAAATTTCTAAGTTCCGTCATTAAAAATTTTAAATGTTCATAAAAAATTACATTTCCTGTAATTGTAGAAAGTTGTAAAGTAGTCTAAAATGCGAAAAAACGAGATATAACAAGAAGAAAAATTGTAATTAATTTAAATTATTTATTTAAAAATTATTTCATTGATATTCCTGTTAACAGTTCGTATATTTTACATTTACATAACGTCGTATAATAATAAATATTTAATTAGAAAAAGAGAGTTTAAAATTTGGTGTTTTAACTTTTTTGAGCTTAGCTTATGAGGATGGCTTTTTCATCGGGTTTCAACTCGTAGGTTTAGCGCAATGATCAAGACTCTCAACTGCTAGGTGATAGATTTAGGTATAGATGTAGGTTCGATACCCCGTAGCGTTAGAAATTTTATTTGTAATATAATATTTAAAAATGTAATATATGTATTCACTCTACACAGGACCATTAATATTCAAAGTCAAAATACTCGCAATCAATTAATATTTATTTTTTAAGTACTTTTTTTGTCATGTCGTTACTAGCCAGAATTGGCCGCCAAGTGCATACCGGAGTTATCATTCCAGCAACGGTACGATATTCGCAGCCGATCTTTGGCAATATTTTTGCCGATATTGGGCCAGTGCTGGGCCTTATCTAACTTCGCACTTGGGTTGTGTTATAATTATTTTAAAGGATTTTAATTCCTAATAAAAAAGTTAATAATGTGGCTAGACTCGGGTAATTAATAGGGGCCAGACCGGGGGCAGATCGGGCGGTTGATCGGGCCCGTAGACATGGCTCCACTGTGGCTACGTGTTTCATGATGAGTCTGGCCCTGACTGGATTTCCACACCAGGGCCCGATATGAACGAGGCTGGGCCCGGTCGGGGCCACGGCGAATTTTCTGCAAGGGATGTAATTCAATTTATTTAATTAATTTATATAATTAATATATTTACTGTTGACTTTTTTTTAGTATTTTGTTTATTTTACTTTTTTTGTATCTTATAAAATATTTTGCCATTGAGATTTACATCGTGGGATTAAGTTTAGTTTATCGTAAAATTGGCCTCCTATGTACATCCATCAGTTTGCTTAAATGACAAAAAACATAGTTTTTCGATAACTAAAAAAAAATTATTCGATTCTTCTTTCTACAAATTAAAAAAAATAAATATACTGTTTTTGTATTAAAAATCCCCTACGCTATCATAGAAGAGAATCATTATTTTATGAAAGAAACTTACGTATTTCTTATTGCTGAAACTAATATGTTATTGCTGCTGTCGTTGTATACCATTAAGCCATTTCCCTTTCAGGGTAGGCGTGACACTACCCAATGCGGGTAGTGTTTCTAGGTGGATAGTTTTCTTGTAGTTATAAATAACTACAAGTTTGGGCTCACCACACCCATAATATGCCAACAGCACACAGTATTCTCGAATGGTCACCCATCCAAGTACTAACCGCGCCCAACGCTGCTTAACTTCAGTGATCTGACGAGAACTGGTTTTTTCAGCGTGGCATGGCCGTGGGCCATAATAATAACTCTCGATAACTCTCGAAAAAATGAACGGATCAAATCATCGAGCTTTGGCACACTTTTTTGTATTCTAAAAGAAAGAGCGAGTTTGTTAACCAACGACACATACGTGAAGAAAGTTTAAAAGAAGAATTGAAGCTTTTTAAAATATCTACAATTTCTCCCTCAATCATTTTTTGATAAGAACTTATGTTTGGGTTTTATTTCTCGAAAATAATATGCAAGAAATCCTACAAAATTTCTTCTGAGCATTTTTTGTTAGGATTTGTCATTTTCGGTTTTATTTGTCGAAAATACTGTAAAAAAAATCTGCCCTGGGCGCGCGACTGTTGGATCGCGCGCTTCGCGCTCGATCATATATTTATCTCGCGCTTCGCGCTCGATTATGTATTCACCTCGCGCTACGCGCTCGGGCGTATTTACATCGCGCTTTACGCTCGGCTCCTCTAGATTTTTGAACTTCGTGTTCGACTTCGATGAAAAGAAAAAGTTTGTTTGCAAATATTATAAAATTATCAAAACCTCTACATATTAAGTGATTGTTAAATTTGTTTTTATTTTAGACTGAAAAGGAACTTTATTTACTCAAGGTTCTATCGACCTTAAGGAACACATTCTCATCCAGACACTCGCGCTTCGCGCTCGATATTTGATTTGAAAATCATTTGAACCTTGCGTTCCACGCTCGGTTCTGTGCACCGTATGATAGAAACAAAAAAGTTTGAGCGCACTTACGGCGTGCGATTTGGTAAATACACTGAGCGCGCACTTTGTGCTTCGTGTTATATGTTCTTCATATACAAATTACTAAATTTGTATTTGATTTCAAATGAAAGTAATGATATAATTGAGGCGACAAATTTTATTAGTTAACATTTTATTTTAGCTTGTGTCGTTTATCAAAAAAGTTAATTTTTTTCATTTTGAATATATTCTTACCACAAAAATTGATTACGGGTTTGTAAGTCTTTTTTGAATGCACAATTTGTGTTCATTTATATGTTTTCGTACCTTGCATTGTCACAACAAATTTGTACCTCTTCCTTGGATGAACAAATTTTGTTTCGGTCATTTTTTCGTAGCTGGTAATATTCGTCTGAAAATTTGATTTTTCTATTTTCAATGCTGTTTTTTACGAATAAAACAAAAACTACGCGTCATATCAAAAAGTGAATAATAAGAAATTTGTAGACCTTTTTCAGGTGCACAATTTTGGTGAGATGATCTTTTTTTGTATCTTGCATAGTTTGATAGCAAAATGGAATTTTTGATTTTTCATTAATTTTTTGTGCGGTCATAATTTGAATTTTTTATTTTTCAAAAAATTCAAAAATTTGTTATGAAAATATAATAGGGTGTTCAGGAATCAATGTTTTTCTCCTCTTGACTTTTTTTCATATCGTGCGTTTTTCGGCTTAAAATGTTCATTTTCGTTTGTTTTTTGGAATTTTGAAAATGCTATAACTCCAGTAATTTTTTTTTATCACGAAAAGTCATAAGAATATTTTGTTCGTCATTTTGCGTACTACTAATAACCGTACATAGAATTTTCAAATCTTCAAAAAAAGTGGTCTCAAAAATTTTCAAAATGTGCTCACTTTTTGAATTTTCATCCAAAATGGCTGGTTAACGAACTCGTTCTCCCTTTTTCGGCCATAAAAAAGTGTGCCAAAGCTCAATCAAATCTGATCATTTTTTCGAAAGTTATCGTGGCTACAGACAGACAGACAGACAGGCAGACTACAGACAGACAGACAGACACCTTGGTAAAAATCGTCGATTTTCAAAATATGTTATTATTGTAACTGCTTACACTATTGTAGCTATTGTTAATGTTTTTTCTAAATTTGTTGATATGTTGATGTATTATTATCGTTAGAAGAAAATTCGGCTCTCGTTCAATGCAAAGAGGCTTTCTGATTCTGAATGGGTTGGGGGGGGGGGGGGGGGATTCTGAACCACCTCAATGGCGTGAGAGGGGGAAGTGGAAGGGAAGAGGATGACCTCTTCGTCCTGAGCTCGCGCGACTGCAACACCCACGAGCCTTTCTCAACTCTCTACAAACTGGAGGGGACAGTCGCCCCGCCCCTAGCCCCGCCCACTATTTACCATGCGCACTTTATCGACGCGCCAGGGAAGGGGAAATCCGAATCCGCGGTGAAGGGGAAGGGGCGGCATTTCCTAATTGGACGTCGATCACGAGCCGCAGAAGAAACGAAACTCATTTTGGAGTGCAACATTTTCTTGGGAGGTGTACATGTATAGTGTTTTTTTTATATTACAAATTTTTGGTCAAAAACAGGAGTAAAAATGTTTTTTTTTTTTAATTTTCGAGTGCAAAATTTTGTTTGGGAGGTGTACATATATTATTGTATAGAATTCCTGAAAATAAAAACAAGAATCCAACGACCAAATTTGGACAACCACCATAAGATGGTCCTATTGTAATTAAAAAAAAAAATTTTTTCTTAAAGAAAAAAAAAAATTTTCTTCGGACAAAAATAAAAGAGAGGAAAGAAAAATGAGAAGGCAACCAACCAAATACCTTTCCTTCTCTTTTTTTTATTTCTTTCGTCTTTTTTATTTTTATTATTATTTTTCTGTTGTGATTTGATAATAAAAATAAAAAAGACGAAAGAAATAAAAAAAGAGAAGGAAGGGGCTTTGGTTGGTTGCCTTCTCATTTTTCTTTCCTTTCTTATTTCTTTCCAAAGAATTTTTTTTTTTTTTTTTTGAGAAAAAGTTTCTTTTTTTAAATTACAATAGGAGCATTTTATGATGGTTGTCAAAATTTGGTCGTTGGATTCTTGTTTTTATTTTCAGGAATTCTATACATTAACTTGAGTATTGGACGTTCAATAGGATTTTGAATTTGACTTTATCTAATTTAAAATTCATAAATTTTTATTTTGAAATATATTGTATTGTTTTTTTACGAACACAAATTTTTTAACAAAAACAGAAGGAGTGAAAATTGAAGATTAAAAATTGTTGGTTTGGAGATAGATTTCAAGAAAAGCGAAAAAATGCAGAATTTCCGTAAAGAAATGTAATGTTTAATTCAAGTTTACATTATAACAGAAAAAATCGTTCAGAATTATAATTTTGACTTTCGTTTAGGACAAGAAGTTTCCCAAGGAAGTCGATTTTGGTTTTGGGACAGAGAATTTTCAAAAATAACCATGCACAATTGTAGTTTTCATTTTTGGTTCACATCATAATAGTACATTAATTTTTCACTAAATAGTGGATTTTTCAATGAAAGAGATAAATTTTTAACTAAAAGTGGAATAGTTAAATTTTCAACCAAGAATAATAATTTTTACCAAAAAAGACAATTTGTAACAAAATACATAAATTTTCCACTAAACAGTTGCATTTTTAACTTTAAAAAAATGCGTTTGCAATAAACAAATGGAATAATAACAAAAATTTGCAATTGGAGAAATTATTCTTCAACTAAAAAAAATGTTAAGCAAAAAGATTATAATTTTCTACCAAAAAACAGGATATTTTATAAAATACATGATTTTTCAACAAAATAGTTAAATTTTCCACAAAATAGTTAAATTCTCAACCAAAAATATTTGTAGTCATTTTCTACAAAAAAAACGAAAATATAACGAAGAACATGAACTTTCAACTGAGAAATACAAATTTTGACGAAAAATAAAATAGTTAAATGTTCAGTTGAAAAATTAACTTTTAACAAAGAAAAAAAAATGTACGTAAGAAAATAGCCAAATTTTCAACTAAACCATTTGGAACTAAAATAAAAAATTTTCAACCAGAATAAATTTTTAACGAAAAATGAAATTGTTTCATTTTCACTTAAAACAATTTATTTTGAACAAAAAATAACTTTTACACAAAATTGTTGAATTTTCTACAAAGTAGATAAATTTTTCAGCAAATAGTTGAATTTCCTACCAAAATTATAAATTTTCAACGAAGATTAATTTTCGACCTATAAAAGACGAATTTTCAATAAAGTACATGAATTTTCAACTGTAAATTACTCCGTATTACCTGGATTACTCTGAATTAGAAGTTAATTACTTTGATTACTTAAATTACTCTAAATTGTCTGGATTACAAGATTAGAATGGGATTACAGCATATTAGAAGTGGATTGTAAGTGGATTACTAGTGGATTACTTCGTGTTATAAATTTATTACTACAAATTACTTTAAATACCTTGGATTACCCAGATCACGCTGAATTTAGACGGATTACAAAAGTATTACTCCAAATTATAACCGGATTAATCCATATTATAAATAGATTACAAGTGGATTAGTAGTGGATTACTATCTCTTACAAATGGATTACTCCAAATTACTTGAAATATCCCAGATAGTTTTGAATACAATTGATTAAATTGGATTTCAGTGGATATTAAAAGTGGAGTAAGTAAGTCTAGTGGATTACGCCAGGTCACAAATAGATTACTCCGGATTACATAAAATACACCGAAATATGCGTATTACACTAAATTACTTTGGATTACAAGTGGATTACTCAATATTAGAACTAAATTATCTCATATTATAACTGTATTACTCCAGAATATAACTGGATTACTTCATATTGTAGGTGGATTACTACAGATTATAAGTGGATTTCTCCAACTAGAACGAGATCATTTCATTTTTGAAGTGGATTAAAAGTAGATTACTAGTTTATTACTATGGATTACAAATCTATTACTCAAAATTACTTGAGATACCCCGGATTATACTAGATTACTCTAAATTACACCCGACCTCAAGTGGATTACTTCAGTTTAGATCTGGATTACTCTATATTAAAAGTATATCACACGTGTATCTCAAGTAGATCACTAGTGAATTACTAATAATTACTTAATATACTGTAGATTAACCTAATTACACTGAAATACTATATTGAAATAGGATTACTGTAGGATTACACTGGATTGTAAATGTATCACTCCGAATTACTTGATATATTGCGAATTACTCGGATTACACTCGATTACCTTGGGTTACTTCGGATCAAAAGTGTATTACTTCATATTACAATTTGAATACTGCGAAATATTCCAGATTACAAATTGATTGATCCGAATTATTTGAAATACGCCAGAGTACGTTCAATTACGCTGGATAACACCGGATTACAATTGGATTACTCCCAATTATAACTGGAGAACTCCATAATAAAAGTTTTTTATAAGTGTATCACAAGTGGATTTTCCTATTTACTTAAAATACGCCGGATTATCCGAATTAGACTGGATTACTAAATTGAAAATGGATAACGAGTGAATTACTCCGCCTTACAAATGGATTACTCTGAATTACTTGAAATACTCCGGAATATTCGAATTACACTGGATTATGCTGGATTAACTCGGATCACAAGTGTATTACTTCATATTACAAATTGATTACTGCGAATTACTTGGAATACTTCGCATATTACTCGAATAACACTGGATTACTCTAGATTACACCGAAAAATAAGTGGATTAGGCCCGATTGGAACTGGATTACTACAGATTAAAAGTGGATTGCAATGGCATTACTCCAGATTACAAATGGATTACTTCGAATTACTTTAAATACGCCGGATTACGCTGGATAACACCGAATTACAATTGGATTACTTCGAATTATAACTGGATTACTCCATAATAAAAGTTTATTATAAGTGGATCTCAAGTGGATTTTCCTAAGTACTTAAAATACGCCGGATTATCCGGATCAGACTGGATTATTAAATTTGAAGTGAATTACGAGTGGATTACTCCGCCTTACAAATTGATTACTCTGAATTACTTCAAATACTCCGGATTACTCGAATTACACTGGATTACGCTGTATTAATCAGCATCACAAGTGGATTCGAGCAGATTAGACCTGGATTGATCCATGTTAAAAGTGGATTACTTCGGCTTACAAATAGATTACATTGAATTAATTGAGAGACGCCGAATTACACTGGATTACTTTGGAGCTCAAGCGGATTACTTCGGATTAGAACTGGACTACTCCATAATAAAATTGGTATACAAGTGGATTCCAAGTCTCTTCTCTATAGCTTACAAACTGTTTCCTCCGAATTACTTGAAATATCTCGGATTACTCAAATTTAACATGATTACTCTTGATTACCTTGCATTACAATTGGATTACTCTAAAATACAACTGGATTACTCCATATCAAAAGTGTATTACACGTGGATCACAAGTTCACCACTTGTAGATTACTTCGAAATACTTTAAATACCCCAGATTACTCGAATTACGCTGAATAAAAAGTGGATAAGGTCCAAATAGAACTGAATTACTCCACATTAAAAGTGGATTACAAATTAATTACTCCAGATTACAAAAACATCACACAGAGTTACTGGAAATACCCCGGATTATGCTCAATTACGATGGATTACTCCAAATTACAATTGGATTACTCCAAATTATAATGGGATTATTCCATCCTGAAAATTTATTATAAGTGCATCACAAGTGTATTACTATTGAATTACAAGTGGATTACTCGTAAGTACTTGAAATACTTCGGATTATCCGGATTTCACTGTATTACTGGATTTAAAGTGGATTACTTTACATTAAAAATGGATTACTCCGAATTACTTTAAATACCACGGTTTATTCCAATTACACTAGATTACTCTGTATTACCCCGCAACACAAGTGGATTATTTCAGATTAAAATTGGATTACTCCATATTTCAAATGGATTACTGCTAATTACTTGAAATACTCTGGATTACTCCGCTTTACTCCATATTTAAAGCGGATTACAAGTGGATTACGCCGGACTATAAATGACTATTCAATTGGATTACTCCAAATTATAAATGGATTACTCCATTTTAAACGTTTATCATGATTTGATCGCAGGTGGATTACTAGTGAATTACTTGTGAATTACTGCTGGATAACTAGTGGATTACTGGTGGATTACTAGTGGATTACTCCTCAGAACTTGAAATACTTCGGACCTTGCGGATTTCACTGAATTACAGGATCTAAGGCGGATTTCCAAATCTAAATCGGATTACTAGTCGATTAATCCGCACTATAAATGACTATTCAATTGGATTGCTTCAAATTATAACTAGATTACTCCATTTCAAACGTTTATCACGAGTTGATCACAGGTGGATTACTAGTGG
>CAKNYM010050735.1:21875-32387 GCA_932195095.1 Andricus curvator
ATTTCACTGAATTACTGGATCTAAAGCGGATTGCCAGATCTAAAGCGAATTACTAGTGGATTAATCCGCTTAGAAATGTATCACTCCGTGTCACTTGAAACACTCCGGATTACTTGAATAACATTGGATTACCCCGGATCGCAAGTAGATTATTTTATATTAGAGTTGGATTACTCCATATTCAAAATGGATTACTGCGAATTACTTAGAATACTCTGGATTACTCCGCGTTACAAGTGGATTATACCTTATTAATACTGGATTATTCCATATTGAACACGGATGACGCCGGATTACAAATGGATTACTCTCAATTACTCGTATTACACTGTATTACTTGGATTACCTAGTATTACCAGTTCGGATTTATTTTTATAGGAAAGAGAGCGAATTTGAAATTTAAAGGTCAGAAGAGAAGCATCTGGGAGTAATTTCTTTAATTTAGCAAATTTGGTAATTGACACACAAATCTCGAATCTCAGCGGAAAATCGTTTCGACTCGGAATTAAAAACTGTTCCTTGACTTTCACCGTTGAATCCCGAAAGCAATTGCGTTCGGGTCGGCGAACAATTCTGGCGTGAAAGAGGCGAGTGAAGAGACGCGTTGACGAAGTGGCATTTTGCAGGGAATCGAATCATGACGCCGCGTAACGGGGAAGGACACCATGGTACTTACGTACTTAGCTATGCCTAATTTAATTTCAACTATATTTATCAATATTTTCTTGCCAGATAGTAGGAGAGCCAGCGACACTGGACCTTGCGTCATCGCGGATATTGATAAAAAAATTAGGAATGATAGTTTGCATGTAGAGTAATAACGAAACGCCATGCTGACCACGAGCAAATCCTAAACCCACGTACCTTAATTATTATTATACCATTAGGCCATTTCCCTTTCGGGATAGGCGTGACTTGCTCAGTGAGAAAGGGAGTAATGTGGGGTAGGGGGTATAGATTTTTTAGATTGATCCAGAATCCTCGTGTTATTTATTTAAATGACACATTTGTAACCCATGCTCTTCATCCGTGTATTAAGTTTATTCAACATTCTTTCCAAGTCCTCGATTGATTTTGCCATAACAATCTTGTCATCTGCGAAATCTAACCCACGTACCTTCATTGTTTCGAGTTCTACACCTTCTTCGTCGAAGAGGGCCATTCTTAGACACTTATCCATAAATATGATAAATAGCCATGAGGACATAACGCATCCTTGTTTCACGCCTTGCATAATATCGAACTCTCTTTACTACCTGTATGTGTTGTTTTTATTGCTCGTAGGAGCCATCCATTGACTCCGTACTCTTTAAGGACTTCCCAAAGTTTGCTTTTATTTACCTTGTCAAATGCTTTACATAGCTACACCTAATTTAATTTCAACTCTATTTATCAATATTTTATTGCCAGATAGTAGGAGATCCAGCGACACTAGACCTTGCGTCATCGCGTATATTGATAAAAAAATTAAGAATGATAGTTTGCATGTATGGTAATAATGAACCGCCATGCTGACCGAACAAATCCTGAACCAACGTACCTTAATTATTATTATTATTATACCATTAAGCCATTTCCTTTTCGGGGTAGGCGTGACTTGCTCGGTGAGGAAGTGTGTAATGTGGGGTAGGGGCTATAGAATTTTTCAGATTGATCTAGATTTCTCGTGTTATTTGTATTTAAATGACACGTTTGAAACCCATGTTCTTCATGCTTGTATTAAGTTTATTGAACATTCTTTGCAAGTCCTCGATTGATTCTGCCATAACAACTTGTCATCTGCGAAGGCTAACCCACGTACCTTCATTGTTTCAAAGTCTACACCTTCTTCGCCGAAGAGGGCCATTCTTCGACACTTATCCATAAATATGATAAATAGCCATGAGGACATAACGCATCCTTGTTTCACGCCTTTCATCATATCGAACTCTCTTTACTGCCTGTATATATTGTTTTTATTCCTTGTAGGAGCCATCCATTGACTCCGTACTCTTTAAAGTCTTCCCAAACTTTACTTCTATTTAGCTTGTCAAATGCTTTACATAGCTATGCCTAATTTAATTTCAACTCTATTTGTCAATATTTTCTTGCCAGATAGTAGAAGAGCCAGTGACACTAGACCTTGCGTCATCGCGGATATTGATAAAAAAATTAGGAATGATAGTTTGCATGCAGGGTAATAACGAACCGCCATGCTGACCAAGCAAATGCTAACCCACGTACCTTAATTATTTATTGAAAAATTAATTTTCCCTCAAAATTAGCATGATCTCGGAATTAAAAAAAAACGTGATTGGCGGCATCGAGCACTCATTAGAAATATATGTGTGCCTGTACTTAATTCTTAATTGGTGCCAAACGCCTGTTGACCGGGCTTAAAGGGGGTCAGTTTCATCATTGAACTTGCGTCATAACGGATATGAATTTTTTTTTTTTATTTAGGCCTGAGTCCTCAAAACACATATAAATATGTGTGCCTTGAAAAAAATGTGAAAAAAAGCTGATAAGATTTCTAAGGGAGTTTTTTAGCCTAATTTTTAAATTAGGCATTTGATTTTTTTAATAAATAAACAAATTTATTTATGTTGGAAACTTATCTTTTTAATTAGTTGGAAATTCATCTATTTGGTTAAAAATTCTTGCATTTTGTTAAAAATTTGTCTTCTCGGTTGAAATTTCGCCTTTTTCGGTATAAAATTAAACTGTCTTGTGGAAAATTGATGTATTTGGTTGAAAATTCGTTTTTTGACTAGAAAATTAATCTTATTTATTGAAGATTGAACTATTTTGTCAAAGTTTTTTTTTTGTTGCTAAATTGAACTGTTGGAAAATTTCTTCTTTTTATAGTTCAAAATGAACTTTTTAAACTAAAAATTTAACGATTATATTTTTGGTTGAAAACTTATCTTTTTATCTAAAAATTCAACCCTTTGCGTAAAAATGGAACTATTTGTTTGAAAATCAAACTATTTTCTTGAAAATTCGTTCCATTTTTGGCTGGAAATTAAGTTTTTTTTAAATAAAAATTTAAAATATTAAATTTGGTTATTTTGTTCAAAATAAGTTTTTCTTTTCTCTCAAAAGTTTAATTTTTATCTCACAATTTAACTATAACATTTCTGGTTGAAAATGTATCCTTTTTAAGTGGAAAATTGAATTATTGAGTAGAACATTAGTAAATATTTTGTTAAAAATTCTTTTTTTTTATATAGAAAATTAATATTGTTTGTTAAAGAGTCATCTTTTTGTTTGAAGATTTAACTATTTTGTTAAGAGTCTGTCTTTTTTGGCTGCGAATTAAACTGATTGAAAATAAATTTTTTGTTGAAATCAAATCTTTTTAAACTGAAAACTTAACGATTCCATTTTTTATTAAAAACTTATCTTTTTAATAAGTTGAAAATTCAACTATTTGGTTGAAAATGCATATATTTTGTTGAAAATTTATCTTCTTGGTTGAAAATTCACCTTTTTGGTTGAAAATTCAACTATTTAGTTGAAATTTTATCTACTTTGTAGAAAATTCAAAAAGTTTGTTGAAAAGTCTTTTTTTTTTAGATTCACAATTTTAGTTGAAAATTGATCTTCTTTGTTGCAAATTTAACTATTTTCTTAAAAAATCGTTGTTTTTGGTGACATTTTATTCTTTAACTGAAAAGTTAATTATTTTGTTGAAAATTCGTTCTTTTTTGGTTGACAATTAATTTTTGAATTGAAAATTTAACTATTCAATTCGTTGAGGGGAATTTATATCTTTTGGTGAAAATTCATATATTTGGTTCAAAATTCGTTTTTTAAATAGAAAATTAATCTTGTTGAGGATTTAACTATCTTGTTAAAAGTTCGTTTTTTTTTTGGCTGAATTCGACTGGTGGAATATTCCCTTTTTCATAGATGAAAATAAACTAATTATTATAATAAATAAATAAAAAAATAAAAAAATAAAATAAAATATAAATAAACTAAAAATTTAATTATTTAATTTACAGTTAAAAACATATATTTTTAATTAGTTTGGAAATTTTACTATTATTTGTTTAAAATGTATCTTTTTTAGTTGAAAATTTAACTATTTGGTTAAAATTTCGCCTTTCCCAGTACAAAAATAATCTTCTTGGTTAAAAAATCATGTCTTTGGTTGAAAATTCAACTTTTCGGTTGAAACTTAATCTGCTTTGTAGAAAATTCAAACATTTTGTCAAAAATTCATTTTTTTGTTTAGGATTCATAATTTTAGTTGAAAATTCATCTCTTTTGTTGAAAATTGAACTATTTTGTTAAAAAAATCGTTGTTTTTTGGTTGAAAGTTTATTTTTTAAATGAAAATTTAATTATTTTGTTAAAAATACGTTCTTTTTAGTTAAAAAATAATTTTTGAACTGAAAATTGAACTATTCAATTTTTTTTGTAAAATTTATCTTCTTCAGTTGAAAATTCAACTATTTGATTAAAAATTTATTTTTTAGCTGAAAATTCAACTACTTCGTTAAAAATTATTCTGTTTTGGTTGAAGATTCGACTATTTTTTGAAAATTCGCGTTTTATTTTTTGAATGCAACTAATTTTTCTTTAAACTTAAAATAATTGGCAATTAAAATATTGACCGATACATTTCTCGTTGTAAATTAACATTCTGGTTGAAAATTCTAATTTCCGGATAGAAAATATAACTGTTTTGTAAAATTTTTTTTTTCTTGAAAATTCAACAATTTGGTAGAAAATTCAAGTATATTTTTAAAAGTTCACTATTTTGTTGAAAATTCGTTTTTTTTTTTCGTTGAGAATTAATTTTTAAAACTAAAAATTTAATTATTTAATTTTTGGTTTTGAAATTGATATTTTTAATTCAAAATTGATTTTTTCTCCTTAAAAATTGAATTATTTGTTTGAAAATTCGTCTGTATCGTAGAAAATTAATCTTCTTTATTGAAAATTCATTTTTTTTATTTATCATTTTAGTTAAAAATTTAACTTTTTGGTTGAAAATGTAACTATATTGTTAAAATTTCTTTGTTTTGTTTTCGAATTAATTTTGTAAACTAAAAATATAACTATTTCATGTTTTGTTCAAAATTGAACCATTTGATTAAAAATTTATATTTTTTGGTTGGAAATTAATCTCTTTTGGTTGGGGATTCAACTTCGTTTTTTTTAAATTATTTTTTTTTATTTGTTGAAAATTCATCATTTTAGTGGAAAGTTACTATTTTTGTATCAAAAATTCAACTGTTTTTTAGAAAATTATTTTTTTCTGCTTGAAAATACAACATTTTGGAAGAAAATTAAACTATTTGGTCAAAAACGAACCTTTTTGTTGAAAATTTCCAAAAAAAGACGAATTCTTAACAAAATAGTTGAATTTTCATCTCCTAAAGGATACACTTTTTCCCAAAAATAAAATTGTTAAATTCTCAGATAAAAAAATTGATTTTTAACCAAAAAGAAACAAATTTTCAACAAAATATTTAAATTTTCAACCAAATACTTGAATTTTAAAATAGAAAATATTAATTTTCAATTAATTTACTACCAAAAAAGACGTATTTTTAACAAAATACATGAATTTTCAACCAAATAGTTTAATTTTCAAATAGAAAAGATCAATTTTGAATTAAAGATATTAATTTTCGACAAAAAATGGACTAGTTAAATTTCTAGTTTGAAAAATTAATTCTCAACCAAAAATAAAAGAATTTTGAACAAAATGGTTGAATTTTCAACTGGAAAAGATTAATAAAATTTTCAATTAAAAATATTAATTTTCAACAAAAAATGGGTTAGAAGAGTTGAAGAGATTTAAAAAATAAACTTTAGAAGCTTTAACAGAATTTCGAAAGGTTTCAAGAGAATAAACAAATTTTCATAAAATTCTTGGGAAGATTTAGAAGATTAAAAGGCAATTTTTTTTAGATTTTGAATGATTTTTCAAAAATTTGAGTCACTTAAAAATATTTTTAGGATTTAAGACGTTTCAAATAGATTAAAAATATTTAGAAAACTTGGAAACATTTCCGAAAAATCAAATATTTCTTGATTTCTTCCAAACTTCTAAAATTCCTAGTTTAAAAAATATTTTCTCAAAAAAAAAAAAGGTTTTTCAACAAAATAGTTAATTTTTCAACCAGAGAGATGAATTTTCAACAAAAAAAAAACAAAAAAAAATTTAAGTAGGTTTTGTTTTGGTTGCGGATTTATCATTTCAATTAAAAATTAATTTCTTCGCTTCAAACTTGAAAATTTAACTATTATGTTGAGAATGTATTTTTTTTTTGTTTGAAAATTTATTTTTCTAACTGAAAATTCAACGATTTTATTTTTGGTTGGAAATTCATATTTTTTAGTTGAAAATTCATGTACTTTGTTGAAAGTTTTTTTTTCAACAATTTATATTTTTGGTTGAAAATTCATTTATTTTGTCAAAAATATATTTTTTTTTTTGGTTGCGGATTTATCATTTCAATTAAAAATTAATTTCTTTGGTTGAAACTTGAAAATTTCACTAGTTTGTTGAGAATTCGTTTTTTTGGTTGAAAATTTATTTTTCTAACTGAAAATTCAACAATTCTACTTTTTGCGGAAAATTCATATTTTTTAGTTGAAAATTCATGTATTTTGTTAAAATTTTGTCTTTTTTGGTAAAAATTTATATTTTGGGTTGAAAATTCATTTAATTTGTAAAAAATCAATTTTTTTTGGTTGCGGATTCATCATTTCACTTAAAAAATTATTTCTTTGGTTGAAAATTTAACTACTTTGTTGAAAATAAACTTTTTCAGTTGAAAATTCAAGTATTTGGATAAAAATACATTTTTTTGGTTGCAGATTCATCAATTTAGTTCAAAATTCATTTCGTTGGTAGAAAATTTAACTAATTTGTCGAAAATTGGCTTTTTTAGTTGAAAATTATTTTTTTCTTGGCTGAAACTGTAACTATTCCATTTTTGTTCAAAAATTCATCTGGTTTGGTTAAAATTTTACTCTTTTATCAAAGTTCCTCTTTTTGGTTTTAAAAATTACTCTCTTTTCTTTGAGGATTCAACAAATTTGTTGAAAATTTTCATTTTCAATTGTAACACTTTTCCTTGACAATTAATTTTTTTTTATCGAAGATTCATCACTTTGGTTGAAAATTTAACTATTTCGTTGAAAATTCCTTTCTTCTTAGTTGAAAATTAATTTGTTTTAATTTAATATTGTTATAGGTATGTAATTTGGAACATTTTTTTGAAAAAGTTCAATTTTGAAGACTTACAATGGAAAATTCTTCAATTTTAAGGATTTGCAATTTAAAACTTTTAAATAAATTTTGTTAATCCAAAAAAAGAACTACAAATTTATCATTAATCATTTTTTTATAGGACGCGTGGTTTTTGATTTGATCGTCAAATATAACATTAACAATTGAAAAATTAAGTTTTTGGAAAAACGACACAAGGTGCAATAAAATGTTAATTAACAAAATTGTTTTTTATAGGAAGCGCTCTTTTGTTTTGATTATAAAAACAAGACAATGAAAATACATTTGTTTCAATATCAATGCATATTATTATTTGTAATGATGTAAATTTATTGAAATGATACATTTTTCAGAGAAGCTGAGAATAAAATAAAATGCAAAATAAGGAACAAATATTAAAGTAATCATGAAAATAAATATAATATACATATATATATATATATATATATATATATATATATATATATATATATAATATACATTTGCGATGCACGAGATACGTGATGAGAATGTGTTCGTTAAAGCCCAAGGAGCTTTAACAAAAGAGAATTCACAATCACCAAATTACAGTTGTCGATGCTTTCAGTTTAGTTTTTAGAGTCCATTCCGAAATATTTATATTAGAGAATTTAACTGCTAATAAGAAATTGATCTTGTGCATAGCACGCGAATCATGATTGCTAGTATAAAATTGGTTGGAAATCGGTCAATTAATTAATCATAAGTCATTGCGCTGAAGTTAGAGACGTCTACCGGTGACGGTTTCACTAATTTTTTCGAATTTTTAATTTTCAATTTTTCATAATTTTTTTTGCATATTACTGTAGTATAATGTTTATGAAAGATATTTGCACTTTCGGTTTTTCGAATTTTGCAAAAAAAAAATGAGAGCAAAAAAAAGTTTTTTTCGAAAAATGTTAATCTTTCACACAAAAAAAATAATTTCACTGCTTTTTTTCTTTCCATTTCAATACACATTATCTACGAGATGTGCACAGAAACTTCCACATTACTCTTCCATCACCACAAAAGTGCCAAATCGGACAAAATGTGCCCCGGGAATCGTGTCAATTCACTTATTGGTCGATTTTCATGTAATATTGAGAATATTTATCATTTCAATTGAAAGTTCATTTATTTGGTTGAAACTTGAAAATTTAACTATTTTGTTGAGAATGCGTTTCTTTGCTTCAAAATTTATTTTTCCAACTGAAAATTCGACGATTCTATTTTTGGTTGAAAATATTCATATTTTCTAGTTGAAAATTCATCTATTTTTTTTAAAAAGTTTCTCTTTTTTGGTAAAAATGTATATTTTGGGCTAAAGATTCATTTATTTGGTCAAAAATATTTTCTTTGGTTGCGGATTCATCATTTCAATTAAAAATTCATTTCTTTGGTTGAAACTTTAAAATTTCACTATTTTGTAGAGAATGCGTTTTTTCTTGTTGAAAATTTATTTTCCCAACTAAAAATTCAACGATTCTATTTTTGTTGAAAATTCTTATTTTTTGATTGAAAATTCATCTATTTTGTTAGATGTTTGTCCTCTTTGGTAAAAAGTTTATATTTTGGGCTAAAAATTCATTTATTTTGTTAAAAATGTTTTCTTCGGTTGCGGATTTATCATTTCAATCAAAAATTCATTTCTTTGGTTAAAACTTGAAAATTTAACTATTTTGTTCAGAATGCGTTTTTTTGGTTAAAAATTTATTTTTCTAACTGAAAATTCAACGATTCTATTTTTGGTTCAAAATTCATATTTTTGGTTGGAAATTTATGTGTTTCTTGAAAGTTTGTCTTTTTTGGCAGAAAAATTTATATTTTGGGCTAAATTTTCATTTATTTTGTCAAAAAGAAAAAATTTTGATAGCGGATTTATCATTTCAATTAAAAATTTATTTCTTTGTTTGAAACTTGAAAATTTAACTATGTTGTTGAGAATGCGTTTTTTTTTTTTTTGGTTGAAAATGTATTTTTCTAACTGAAAATTCAACGATTTTATTTTTGGTTGAAAATTCATCTTTTTTAGTTGAAAATTCATGTATTATATTTTGTTCAAAGTTTGTCTTTTTTGGTAAAAAATTCATATTTTTTCGTCTGAAAATTCATTTATTTGGTGAAAAATAATTTTTTGTTTGTTTATGGATTTATCATTTCAATAACAAATTTATTTTTTTGGTTGAAACTTAAAAATTTAACTATTTTGTTGAGAATGCGTTTTTTTTTATTCAAAATTTATTTTTCCAACTGAAAATTCGACGATTCTATTTTTGGTTGAAAATATTCATATTTTTGGTTGAAAATATTCATATTTTTGGTTGAAAATTCATGTACTTTGTTGAAAGATTATTTTTTTTGGTAAAAAATTTATATTTTGGGCTAAATATCTATTTAGTTTGTAAACAAAAAATTTGGTTGCGGATTTATCATTTCGATAAAAAATTCATTTATTTGGTTGCAATTTGAAAATTTAACTATTTTGTGGAGAATGCGTTTTTTTTGGTTGAAAATTTATTTTTCTACCTGAAAATTCAACGATTTAATTTTTGGTAAAAATTCATATTTTTTAGTTGAAAATTCATTTATTATGTTAAAAGTTTTTTTTTATACAAATTTATATTTTGGGCTAAAAATTCATTTATATTTTGTCAAAAATAATTTTTTGTTTGTTTGTGGATTTATCATTTCAATCAAAAGTTTATCTCTTTGGTTGAAAATTTAACTATTTTGTAGAGAATGCGTTTTTTTTTTGCTTGAAAATTTATTTTTCTAACTGAAAATTTAACGATTCTATTTTTGTTGAAAATTCTTATTTTTTAATTAATAATTCTTATTTTTTAATTGAAAATTCATCTATTTTGTTAGATGTTTGTCTTCTTTGGTAAAAAGTTTATATTTTGGGTTAAAAATTCATTTATTTTGTCAAAAATATTTTCTTCGGTTGTGAATTTATCATTTCAATCAAAAATTCATTTCTTTGGTTGAAACTTGAAAATTTAACTATTTTGTTCAGAATGCGTTTTTTTGGTTAAAAATTTATTTTTCTAACTGAAAATTCAACGATTCTATTTTTGGTTGAAAATTCATATTTTTGGTTGGAAATTTATGTGTTTTTTGAAAGTTTGTCTTTTTTGGTAAAAAAATGTATATTTTGGGCTAAATTTTCATTTATTTTGTCAAAAACAAAAATTTTTGATAGCGGATTTATCATTTCAATTAAAAATTTATTTCTTTGTTTGAAACTTGAAAATTTAACTATTTTGTTGAGAATG
>CAKNYM010050735.1:45099-66412 GCA_932195095.1 Andricus curvator
TTATGAATAGTTAACTACTTGGTAGAAAGCTGAACCAATCTCTTTAAAAAAATTTCTTTTTTAAGAATTCATCATGTTCGTTGAAAAATCATCTTTTGGTTTAAATTTGTTTGAAAAATGGTATTTTTCACTTGAAAATTCAACAATTTGGTTGACATTTTTTTCTTTCTTGATTGAAAATTTAACTTTTTGGTTGAAAATTCATCTACTTGGTTGAAAGATGAACTGATTAGTGAAAAATTCATTTTTTTTGTTGAAGATTCATCATTTCAGTTAAAAATTAACTTTTTTGGTTGAAAATTCATCTTTTTTGTTGAATATTCAACTACTGGGTTGGAAGTTGAACCAATCTCTTAAAATTTTTTTTTTTTTTTATTAAGAATTCATCATGTTAGTTGAAAAATCATCTTTCTGGTTTAAATTTGTTTGAAAAATGGTATTTTTGACTTGAAAATTCAACAATTTGGTTGACATTTTTTTCTTTCTTGATTGAAAATGTAACTTTTTGCTTGAAAATTCATCTTTTTTGCAGAAAATTTAACTACTTGATACGAAGTTGAACTAATATGTTGAAAATTCATTTTTTTGGTTGAAGATTCATAATTTTAATGTAAAATTCATCTTTTTGCTGAAAATTCAACTATTTGGTTTAAAGATGAACTAATTGGTAAAAAATTCATTTTTTTGGTTGAAGATTCATAATTTTAGTTGAAAATTCACTTTTTAGGTTGGAAATCCATCTTTTTGGCTGAATTTAATTGGCTTCGATTTAAAATAATTTTTTTTTATTATCTATTTTTCGTTTTCTCAGATTTTAATATTTCGGAATGAATTTGTGAGTGCAGCCCTGTGACTTTTAGCAGTAAATTGAGGGACTTCCACCGTACACGCCCCTAGAATTTGAAAATTTATTATGGGTGTATTGGTGTATTTCGGCTGGTGTAATCAAAGCCAACTCTCGGGGCTTCATAACAAGGGGATTATCGGGGATTATCCGCCGTTAGGTAGCATTTAGCGTCGGATTAGGCGGACTGTTGGCACTCAGCCTTTCAAATTGGCAAAACTTTACCGATAATCTGGTTAAAAGGGCACCGTCTTGACTCGAAAAGAGCAAGCTCGAGGAGAACGAGAAAACCAAAATATTTTGGGGATCAAGCAGATTATTTATTTTCCTTACTTATTTATTTTTGCCTCTCGATTTAATCCTCTTACGATTCTATTATACAGTATACTGCAATTCCGCAATTTTGGTGAATTTCTTTCGAGTTACAATAGGAAACGTCCAATGATTAGGTAAGGATGATTAAACATTTTTTTAAAGATCTTGGATACCAATGGGCCCAACTGGAGAGCTTTACATGGTGACTTTGTTAAGCTCTTCGCCTGGGGTCATTGCTAGTGAGATTGATCAGCGACCTGGGTCGGAGCAGTGTTGTGGGACGAACGTGTTTTTCAAATAAGCAACACGGGAATTCTAGATCAACCTAAAAATCTAAACTCCCCCCCCCCCTGTATCGGGCCTGGTACACTGAATTCCTTGATCCCCGATAGTATAACGAGGGAGCGTATTACAAAATAGTTGAATTTTCATCAAAAGGATAAACCTTTTAACAAAAAAGTTGAATTTTTTCAGAAAGAGCTGAATTTTCAACTAAGAAAATTAATTTTCCATCGAAATACGAATTTTCAACAAAATAGTTGAATTTTCGACAAAATAATTTTTGTATCAAGTAGTTCAGTTTTCAATCCACAAGATTAATTTATTACGAAAAGAATTTTCAACAAAATACATAAATATGCAACCAAATTGTTAAATTTTAAACTAAAAAAGGAAAGTTTTCAACCAATTTTGGAACAGTTAAATATGCAGTTAAAAAAATTTATTTGAAACAAAAAGAAAACGAATTATCAAGTAGTTTAATTCAACGAAAAGAGACGAATTTTTAACAAAATAGTTGAATATTTAACCAAATAGATGAATTTTCAATGAAAAATAATAATTTTCTACCCAAATAGACGAATTTTTGACAAAATAGTTGAATTTTCGACCAAAAAAGATAACTTTAAAAAAGTTGTTAAATTTTAAACCAATTGATTAAACTTATAACAAAACAATTAAATTTTGTTGAAAATTTAATTACTTTTTTAAAAATTCAACTATTTTGCTAAAAATGTATTAATTTTGAATTTTGTTAAAAAATAAATTATTTTGTTGGAAATAAAACTATTTTGTTGAAATTTTAATTATTTTGTTGAAAACTCAACTGTATTCTTACAAGTGTAATCTTTTTCCTAAAAATTCATTTTCTGGGTTTGCAAATTAAACTAGCTTCTATAAAAACCGTCTTTTTGGATTAAAATTTCTACTATTTGGCAAAAAATTCAACTACTTTGTTAAAAATGTATTTCTTTTGTTGAAAACTCAACTTTTGGGATTGAAAATTCAACAAGCTTCTAAAAAAATCGACTTTTTGGCTTAAAATTTGCACTCTTTTGTTACAAATTTATTTCTTTTGTTAAAAATTCAACTGTTTTATTAAAAATTTAATTATTTTGTTAAAATTGTTGTAAAAATTCAACTATTTTGTTAAAAATTTAATTATTTTGTTTAAAACTCAACTGTATTGTTACAAATTTAATTATTTTTTTGAAAATTCAACTATTTTGTTAAAATTTTATTCATATTGTTGAAAACTGAATTATTTTTTTAAAAATTTAATCATTTTGTTGAAAATTCACCTGTTTCGATAAAAATTTAACTTTCTTGGTTGCAAATTTAACTATCTTCTGAAAAATCGTCTTTTTGGCCTAAAGTTTTCACTATTTGGTAAAAAAATTGAACTATTTTGTTAAAAATTTATTTATTTTGAATTTTGTTAAAAAATTAATTATTTTGTTGGAAAATGAAACTATTTTGTTAAAAATTTATTTATTTTGAATTTTGTTAAAAATTGAATTACTTTTTTGAAAATTCAACTATTTTGCTAAAAATGTATTTATTTTGAATTTCGTTAAAAAATTAATTATCTTGTTGAAAACTCAAATATTTTGTTAAAAATTTAATCATTTTGTTGAAAATTCAACTATTCCGTTAAAAATTTATTTCTTTTGTTGCAAACTCAAGTATTTTGTTAAAAGTTCAAGTTTTGTGGTTGAAAATTCAAAAATCGACTTTTTGGCTTAAAATTGTCACTATTTGGTAAAAAATTTATTTATTTTGTTGAGAAATCAAATATTTTGTTAAAAATTCAATTATTTTGTTAAAATTTTAATCACTTTGTTAAAAATTCAACTATTTTGTTAAAAATTTAATTATTTTGTTGAAAACTCAACTGTATTGTTACAAATTTGATTATTTCTTTGAAAATTCAACTGTTTTGTTAAAATTTTATTTATATTGTTGAAAACTGAATTATTTTGTTAACAATTTAATCATTTTTTTCAAAACTCAACTATATTGTTTCAAACTTAAATTTTTTTCAAAATTCAACTATTTTGTAAAGAATTAATTATTTTGTTGAAAATTCACCTGCTTTGTTCAAAATTTAACTTTCTTGGTTGCAAATTCAACTATCTTCCGAAAAATCGTCTTTGTGACTTAAAGTTTCCACTATTTGGTAAAAAATTCAACTATTTTGTTAAAAATTTATTTCTTTTGTTGAAAAATCAAATATTTTGTTAAAAATTTAATTATTTTGCTGAAAATTGAATTATTTTGTTTAAAATTGAACTTTTTTGTTGAAAATTTAATTATTTTGTTGAAAACTTACCTGTATTCTTACAAGTATAATTATTTTGTTGAAAATTAAACAGTTTTCATAAAAATTCAACTTCTGGGGTTAAAAATTCAACTAGCTTCTAAAAAAATCGTCTTTTTGGCTTGCAATTTCTACCATTTGGCAAAAAATTTATTTCTCTTGTTGAAAACTCAAATATTTTGTTAAAAATTTAATCATTTTGTTGAAAATCCAACTATTTCCTTAAAAATTTAATTATTTTGTTTAAAATTCAACTATTTTGTTGAAAATCCAACTATTTTCTTAAAAATTTAATTATTTTGTTTAAAATTCAAATATTTTGTTGAAAATCCAACTATTTTCTTAAAAATTTAATTATTTTGTTTAAAATTCAACTATTTTGTTGAAAATTCAACAATTAACAATCATCATTGAACAATTAGTAAATCATCACTGTGGAATTTTTGCCTCATCATTGAAACCTAGATATTGGTATCACGGTAGCCACGACTTCATTCAAGATCGAAATCGAACAGTAGCTAAACTGAAGAATTCTTCGTCCGGATACAATGAACCGGATCTTGACACAATAAGAAAAAAAAATCTTCGAAAATCCCTGGGAATCGAACCTCAATCACGAGTTAATTATTCCGATTGACCGTTTCAGCACAAAACACCATTAACTTCTCCATTTTACTTTTTAATGAAATATTACACTATAAAAACGAATTTAATAAAACTGTTGAATGTTTAACAAAATAATCAAATAAAAAAATAGTTGAATTTTTTAAATAGTGGAAATTTGGAGCCAAAAAGACGAATGTTTTAGAACACAGTTGAATTTTCAACACGAAAACTTGAATAAAAAAAAGCTAATTTTCATCTGAGAAAAATTATTTTTTTAACCTAATTGTTCAATTCTTCACAAAAAAAATGAATTCTCCACCAAGAAGATTAATGTTCTACTGAAAAAGACAGATTTTCTACAAAATAATTAAACTTTTAATAAAATAGTTGAATTTTTCACCAAAACGATGAATTTTCCTTACAGAAAATTAATTTTCTACCTAAAAACACGAATTTTCAACAAAAACGTTAAATTTTCAAGCCAGAAAGTCAAATTTTTTAGAAAATAATTCATTTTTAAAACGTAAAAGATGAATTTTTAACAAGTTAATTTTCAATCGAAAAAGATAAATTTTTGATCAAATAGTTGAATTTTCAACTAAAAAATATCAGTTTATGACCAAAAATGTAATATTGAAATTTTTAGTTCGAAAAATTAATTAAAAAAAAACCCGTACTTTCAATCAGTATAATTCAATCCAAAAAAAGAATTTTCAACAAAATAGTTGAACTTTTAACAAAATAGTTAATTTTTTAATCCAAAAAGGTGCAATTCTTCGAAGACCTTTGAATTTTCAACAAAACATTTGAATTTTAAACAATATAATTAAATTTATAACAAAATAGTTGAACTTTCAAACAAATTAATTAAATTTTCAACAAAATAGTTCAATTTTTAAACAAATATATAGTTGAACTTTCAACCTACAAATATAAATTTTCTAACAAATGGTCGAATTTTCGAACAAAAGAGATTAAAATATATAATTCATTTAAAAAAAATTAAATTCAACTAAAAACAGTTTAATTTTCAACCAAATAGTGAAAGTTTGAAGCCAAAAAAAATAATTTTTTAGAAAAGAGTTGAATTTTTGACCCGAAAAGTTGTATAAAAAAAAAAAGTTTATTTTCGTCCAAGAAAGATGAATTTTTAACCTAATTCTTAAATTCGAGACTAAAAATCCTTGGACATTTTTGAAATCGTTTGCAATCCCGTAGCAGTAGTATACCATTAAGCCATTTCCCTTTCAGGGTAGGCGTGACACTACCCGATTCGGGTAGTGTTTCTAGGTGGATAGTTTCTTGTAGTAAATAACTACTACAAGTGTGGGCTCACCACACTCACGGTGGGCCAACAGCACGCAGTATTCTCGAATGGTCACCCATCCAACTACTAACCGCGCCCAACGCTGCTTAACTTCAGTGATCTCACGAGAACTGGGTTTTTCAGCGTGGTATCGCGGTAATTTTTGTAAAACCCTGAAAACCCTTTAAAATCTATGAAAATTCTTCAAATCGTTCGAAATCTTTCAAATTCTATAAAAATTTCTGAAAATCCGTGAAAGTCTCTTAAAATCTCTCAGCATCGATTAAAATCTTTGAAATTCCGTTAAATATTTTGAAATCTTACGACACCCGTTGAAATCTTTTAAATCTCTTCAAAATTCGTTGAAATCTTTGAAATTCTTAAAAATCGTGCAAAAGCAATCAAAAACTTTTGAAATCTCTTGAAATCCTTTTGGAAATTTTGAAATCACGTGAACTATTTTGAAATCTCTTAAAATTCCTTAAAACCCTTTAAAACTGTGAAAATGCTTGAAGTCGCTTGAAGTCTTGAAAGTCCCAAAAAAAGCGCTAGAAATCCGTGAAAGTCCCTTAAAATCTCTCAGAATTGATTTTGATTTTTTTGAATAACTTTTGAAATCCCTTAAATCCTCTAAAAAAAATTGAAATCTCGTGAACTATTTTGAAATCTCTCGAAATTCCTTAAAAGCCTTTGAAAGCTGTAAAAATCTTTGAAATCGCTTGAAATCTTCAAAATCCCATTTAAATCCCTAAAACTCCTTGAAAGTCCGATAAAATCTCTCAGAATCGATTAAAATCTTTGAAATTCCGGGAAATATTTCAAAATCTTACGAATTCCTTGAAATCTGTGAAATATCATTAAAATTCATTGCAATCATTTAAATCCCTCAAAATCGTGCAAAATTTTTGAAAAACTTTCGAAATCCCTTAAAATCCTCTAAAAAATTTTCGAATCTCGTCGAATATTTTAAAAACTCTTAAAATTCATAAAAACCGTTTGCAATCTGTGAAAATCCTTGAAATCTCCAGAATCCCAAAACAATCTCTAAAAATGCCTTAAAATCTCTCAGAATTGATCAAAATCTTTGAAATTTCGTGAAATATTTCGAAATCTTACGAAATCTCGTGAAATCTTGAAAATCGAAAAAAAAGCGCTAGAAATCCGTGAAAGTTTCTTGAAAAACTCTCAGAATTGAGTAAAATTTTTGAAATTCTGTGAAATATTTGGAAATTTTACGAAATCTTTGAAATCTCTTCAAAATTAATTAAAATCTTTAAAATTCCTTAAAATCGTGCGGAATCTTTGAAAAACTTTTGAAATCCTTGTAAAAATGTTGAAATGCCGTGAACTTTTTTGAAATCTCGAAATTCCTTAAAACCCTTTCAAAACTGTGAAAATGCTTGAAATCTTGAAAATACAAAAAAAAAGCGCTAGAAATCCGTGAAAGTCGATTAAAAGCTCTCAGAATTGATTAAAATCGTTGAAATTCCGTAAAATATTTCGAAATCTTATGAAATCCCTTGAAATCCCTTCAAAATTCGCTGAAATCTTTAAAATCCTTTAAAATCGTGCAAAAGCTTAAAAAACTGTTGAAATCTCTTGAAATCATTTAAAAAATTTAGAATTCACGTGAACTATTTTTAAATCTCTTAAAATTTTTAAAAACCCTTTTAACTGTGAAAATGCTTAAAATCGCTTGAAATTTGAACAATGTTCAAAAAATCCTTAGAAATCCGTGAAAGTCCCTTAAAAATTCTCAGGATCGATTAAAATCTTTGAAATTCCGTGAAATATTTCAAAATCTTACAAGATTCCTTGAAATTTTTGAAAGCTCTTTAAACTTCATTGAAATCTTCAAAATCCCTTAAAATCCCTTACAATCGTGCCAAATCTTTGAAAACCTTTTCAGAACACCTGAAATCATAAAAAGTTTGAAATACTGTGACCCATTTTTGAATCTCTTAACATTTCTTAAATCTCTTCAAAAACTGTGAAAATCCTTAAAATCGCTTAAAATCTTCGAAATCCCATGAAAATCCTCTGAAATCCGTATGAAAATCCCTTAAAATTTCCAGTAATCGGGTAACATTCTGGAAATTCCGTAAAAAATTTCGAAATCTTACGAGATCCCTTGAAATCTTTGAAATCTCTTTAAAATTCATTGAAATCTTCCAAATCCCTTGGAGTCGTTCAAAATTTTTTGAAAACATTTCGAAATCTCCTGAAATCCTTATAAAAAGTTTGAAATCCCGTGACCCATTTGGAAATCCCTTAAAATCCTTTAAAATCTGTGAAAAAGCTCTAAACCTCTTAAAATCTTCGAAATCTATTAAAGTCCCTCAAAATTTCTAATAATAGTTTCACATTCTGAAAATTCCGTGAACTATTTCGAAATCTTACGAGATCCCTCGAAATATTTTGAATCTTATTAAAATTCATTGAAATTTTTTAAATCCTTTAAAGTCGTGGAAAAGCTTCAAAAAACTTTTGAAATCTTTGAAATATCTTTAAAATTCATTGAAATCATTTGAACCCCTTAAAATCGTGCAAAATTTTTGAAAAACTTTTGAAATCCCTTAAAATCCTCTAAAAAAAAATTTTAATCTCGTCAAATATTTTGAAATCTCTTTAAATTCCTCCAAACCGTTTGAAATCTGTAAAAATCCTTGAAATCTCCAAAATCCCAAAACAATCTCTAAAGTTCCGTGAAAATCCCTTAAAAGCTCTTAGAATTGAATAAAATCTTTGAAATTCTGTGAAATTCTGTGAAATATTTCGAAATCTTACGAGATCCCTTGAAATCTTTGAAATCTCTTCAAAATTCGTTGAAATCTTTACAATCCCTTAAAATCGCGCAAAACTTTAGGAAACTTTTGAAATCTCTGGAAATCCTTTAAAAAATTTTGAAATCACGTGAATTATTTTGAAATTTCTTAGAATTCCTTAAAATACTTCAAAAAGTGCGAAAATGCTTGAAATCTTGAAGATCCCCAAAAAAGAACCAGAAATCTGTGAAAGTCGCTTGAAATCTCTCAGAATTGATTAAAATCTTGGAAATTCCCTGCAGTATTTCGAAATCATACGAAATTCATTGAAATCTTTGAAATCTCTTCAATATTCATTGAAATCTTTGAAATCTCTTCAATATTCATTGAAATCTCTAAAATCCCTTAACATCGTGCAAAAGCTTTTAAAACTTTTGAAATCTCTTGAAATCCTTCTAAAAATTTTGAAATCACGTGAACTATTTTGAAATCTCTTAGAATTCCTTAAAACACTTTAAAAACTGGGAAAATGCTTGAAATCGCTTGAAATCTTGAAAATTCCCAAAAATGCACTAGAAATCCGTGAAAGTCGCTTTAAATCTCTCAGAATTGATCAAAATCTTTGAAATTCCGTGAAATATTTCGAAATCTTACGAGATCCCTTAAAATCTTGGAACTCTTTAAAATTAATTAAAATCTTTAAAATCGCGCGAAATCTTTGAAAAACTTTTGAAATCCTTGTTAAAATTTTGAAATCCCGTAAACTTTTTTGAAATCTCTTAAAATTCCTTGAACCCCTTTAGAAACTGTGAAAATGCTTGAAATCTTGAAAATTCCCGAAAAAGCGCTAGAAATCCGTGAAAGTTCCTTAAAATCTCTCAGGATCGATTAAAATCTTTGAAATTCCGTTAAATATTTCAAAATCTTACGAGGTCCTTTGGAATCTTTGAAATCTCTTTAAAATTTATTGAAATCTTCAAAATGCCTTAAAATCCCTTATAATCGTGCTAAATCTTTGAAAACCTTTTCAGAACACCTGAAATCATAAAAAGTTGGAAATACTGCGACCCATTTTTAAATCTCTTGAAATTTCATAAAACTCTTCAAAAACTGTGAAAATCCTTGAAATGGCTTAAAATCTTTAAAATCACATAATAATCCTCTAAAATCCATATGAAAATCCCTTAAAATTTCCAGTTATCGGTTAAAATCCTGGAAATTCCGTAAAATATTTCGAAATCTCACGAGATCCCTTGAAATATTTAAAATCTCATTAAAATTCATTGAAATCTTTAAAATCACTTAAAATCTTTCAAAATCTTTGCAAACATTTTCAAATGTCCTGAAATCCTTTTAAGAAGTTTAAAATCCCGTGACGCATTTTTAAATCTCCTAAAATTCCTTAAAACGCTTTAAAAACTGAAAATGCTTGAAATCGCTTGAAATCTCAAAATCTCAGGAAAAACCCTAAAAATCCTTAAAAGTCCTTAGAATTTCGCAGAATCGATTAAAATCTTTGAAATTCCTTGAAATATTTCGAAATCTTACGAGATCCCTTGAAATCTTTGAAATCTCTCTAAAATTCATTGAAATCTTTAAAATCCCTTACAATCGTGGGAAATCTTTGAAAACCGTTTCAAAACACTTGAAATCATATAAAGTTTGAAATCCTGTGACCCATTTTTAAATCTCTTAAAATTCCTTAAAACCTTAAAAAACTGTGAAATCCTTAAAACTGCTTTGAATCTTCAAAAACCCATTAAAATCCTCTAAAATCCAGGAAAGTCCCTTAGAATTTCCAATAATCGCTTAAATCCGAAAATCCTGGAAATTCCGTAAAATATTTTGAAATATTACGAGTTCCCTTAAAATCTTTTCAAAATAATTTGAAATCTTTGAAATCCAGTGAAATCGTTCGAAATCCTTACAAACCTTTCCAAATCTCTTGAAATCCTTTGAAAAACTTTAAAAGCCCGCGGATTTCGGTTTAATTTCTGAAAATCCTTTATAATATTCAGAAATTCTTAGAATTTCCGTTAAATCTTTTGAAATCTCTCTTATTTTTATATCTCTTAAAATCCCTTAAATCCCTTTAAAAACTGAGAAAATCCTTGACATTTCTTGAAATCTTTAAAACCCCATGAAAATCTCTGAAACTCGGTTAAAATCTATAAAATTCCGTGAAACTTGTGAAAGGTCTGGAAATCATACGATATCCCTTGAAATCTTTAAAATCCCTTTAAAATGCATTCAACTCTTAAAATCCCCTAACATTTTTTGGAAATATTTGCGATTCTTTTGGAACCTCTTGACATCTTTTCAAATGTCTTTTAATTCCTTCAAATATTCGAAATAATTTTGAGATTCTACTAGGTAATTTCTTAAAACTTTTAAAATCTTTAAATATCATTTAAAATCCTACCTCTAATTTTTTGTTATTCTTTGAAATATTTTAAATCTTATTAACATTGATTGAAATCTTTGAAATCACTTAAAATCTTTCGAAATCTTTGCAAACATTTTCAAATCCCCTGAAATTCTTTTAAGAAGTTTAAAATCCCGTGACTCATTTTTAAATCTTCTAAAATTCCTTAAAACGCTTTAAAAGCTGAAAATGCTTGAAATCGCTTGAAATCTTGAAATCTCATTTAAAAAAAAGCTAAAAATCCTTGAAAGTTCTTAAAATCTCTCAGAATCGATTAGGATCTTTGAAATTCCTTGAAATATTTCGAAATCTTACGAGATTTCTTGCAATCTTTAAAATCTCTTTAAAATTCATTGAAATCCCTTAAAATCGTGCAAAATTTTTGAAAAACTTTTGAAATCCTCAAAAAAATTTTAAATCTCGTGAACTATTCTGATATCTCTTAAAATTCCTTAAAAGCCTTTGAAAGCTGTAAAAATCTTTGAAATTGCTTGAAATTTTAAAAATCCCTAAAAAATCTCTAGAAATCCGTGAAAGTCCCTTAAAATCTTTCAGAATCGATTAAAATTTTTGAGATTCCGGGAAATATTTCAAAATCCGTTGAAATCTTTGAAATATCTTTAAACTTCATTGAAATCATTGAAATCCCTTAAAATCGTGCAACATTTTTGAAGAACTTTTGAAATCCCTTGAAATCCTCTAAAAAAATTAAAAATCTCTTCGACTATTTTGAAATCTCTCAAAATTCTTCAAAACCGTTTGAAGTCTGTAAAAATCCTTGAAATCTCTAAAATCTCAAAACAATCTCTGAAAATCCGTGAAAATCCCTTAAAATCTCTCAGAATCGATTAAAATCTTTGAAATTCCGTGAAATATTTCGAAATCTCACAAAATCCCTTGAAATCTTTGAAATCTCTTCAAAATCAATTAAAATCTTTAAAATTCCTCAAAATCGTGCGGAGTCTTTGAAAAACTTTTGAAATCCTTGAAATCCTTGTAAAAATTTTGAAATCCTTGTAAAAATTTTGAAATCCCGTGAACTTTCTTGAAATCTCTTAAAATTCCTTAAAACCCTTTAAAAACTGTGAAAATGCTTGAAATCGCTTAAAATCTTAAAAATATCTAGAAATCCGTGAAAGTCGCTTAAAATCTCTCAGAATGATCAAAATCTTTGAAATTCCGTGAAATATTTCGAAATCTTACGAAATCCCTTGAAATCTTTGAAATCTTTTCAAAATCCGTTGAAATCTCTAAAATCCCTTAAAATCGTGCAAAAGCTTTAAAAAACTTTTGAAATCTCTTGAAATCCTTAAAAAAAATGTGAAATCACGTGAACTATTTTAAAATCTCTTGGAATTCCTTAAAACCCGATTAAAAACAGTGAAAATGCTTGAAATCTTGAAAATCCTCAAAAAAGCGCCAGAAATCTGCGAAAGTCGCTTAAATACGTGCGAAATCTTTGAAAAACTTTTAAAATCCTTGAAATCCTTGTAAAAATTTTGAAATCCCGTGAACTTTTTTGAAATCTCTTAAAATTCCTTAAAAACCCTTCAAAATTGTGAAATCCTTTAAATCGCTTAAAATCTTCAAAATCCCATTAAAATCCTCTAAAACCCATGAAAGTCCCTCAGAATTTCCAATAATCGCCTAAATCCAAAAATCTTGCAAATTCCGTAAAATATTTTAAAATATTACAAGTTCATTGAAATCTTTTCAAAATAATTTGAAATCTTTGAAATCTCGTGAAATCGTTCGAAATCTTTGAATTTCCGTTAAATCTTTTGAAATCTTACAAAATCCTCTCAAATCCGCGGATGTACTTTCAAATCCTTTGAAATCTTTTAAAATCCTATGAAATCCCGAAACTTATTTTTATACCTCTTAAAATCCCTTAAATCCCTTTAAAAACTGAGAAAATCCTTGAGATTAATTGAAATCTTCAAAATCGCATACAAATCTCTGAAGGTCAGTTAAAATCTTTAAAATTCCGTGAAAGGTTTGGAAATCATACGATATCCCTTGAAATCTTTGAAATCCCTTTATAATTCATTTAACTCTTAAAATCCCCTAAAATTCTTTGAAATATTTGGGATTCTCTTCAAATCCCTGAAAATATTTTTAAATGTCTTTAAATTCTTTAAAATATTTGAAATAATTTTGAGATTGTACCAGGTAATTTCTTAAAATTTTTGAAATCTTTAAATATTATTTGAAATCCTACCTTAAATTTTTTGTTACTTAGAAATCTTTTGAAATCACTTGATATCTCATGAAAGCCCTAAAAAGCTTTGGAAATCTCGTTAAATTTCGTAAATATTTTGTAAATCTTTGAAATACTTTGTAGTCCTTTAAAATACCTCAAAATACCTTGAGGTGAATGGGGGGGGGGGGGGGTATCAAAATAAATTATTACTATATTATATTACATTTTTCAAAAATGAGATCTGTCCAGAAAGTATTAGATCTTGTGCCTGGGAATCTCTATTCGACTAGTTTATGCAGTCGCAGCTCATTCAGCAATTTCTGGTGAAAGTCGACCTTTCACTGCTTCGAAGCCCCCATACAGTCCTGACTGATTTTAGGATGCCAGAACACACCGAACAAAGAGTGTGCATTAAAATTTGCCAAAAATTTGGTCATTCATGTCCGGAAACCATGGCTATTATTCGGAAAGTGTATAGTGATGAGTCTGAAAAATACTCAAATCAAAGAGTGATTTAGGTGAGGTGATTTCAAACCTGAATCCACGAGGGATCACTCACTGTTTTCTTTGACCTGAATCGTATTGAGCACCATGAATACGCTCCAAAAGGTTAGTCGGTAAACAAAGAGAACCAGGAAGTTTTGAGGTGATTAGGTGACGCAGTAAGAAGAAAACGGCCTGATTTGTGGAAAGGTGGCGACTGCTTTATAATAACGCATCTGTCCATCCATCGCAGCTCATTCAGCAATTTCTGGTGAAACGCCAGAAATTGCACAACGGCCTGCGCAACTTTGGCAGCCCCCCTACACCCCTGATCTGCCTCCCTGTGATTTCTGGATTAAGAGCAAGAAAAACGCCAGATTTTATAAAAAAATACAGAAATTCATGATTCTCATACTTCTGAGTCTGATTGACCTCACACTCGCTCGCGGTGACCCGACTTTCGTCACACCTCGGTTCCTTTTTCTCGATCGGCGAGTCGATCAACTCCATCCTCTGTACGCGTTTCCGTCCTAACTTTTTCTTGACTTTGGAAGAATAAAATTTAAAAAAAAAAACCCGAGTTACGAAACTACCGTTCACGCGGCTTCGATGACTCGCTAACGTTTCAACGCTCCTGTCGCTTGTCTTACTTATGAATCGAGCAAAAAAATTTCGGGAAAGAGAGCACGAGGTCCGGGACGGCTTTCGGGATTCGAGGTTCCTACAATGCGAATTTTTTATTGCCTCTTGCGATAAAGTCGATAATGGGACCGTGCGTAAACTACGTTACGTGACGTAAATTAAAAATTTTTAATATCAGATTTCACATGTCAAAATACTCTAAAAACAGAGGGAAAAGGGTGACTTTTGACGAAAATAGGGGATTAATAGGGAAATTCTTTAAAGTCCAAAAGAAATTGATTTAATTAATTTTTAAATTAATTTTTAACCAAACTTTTGCATTAACAACCAAATAGTTGACCCCTCAAGCAAATGATACTATTTTGTTAATAATATTGTTCGCGTTTCAAAGAAATAGTTTAATTTCGAAATAAAGACGAATTGTTTCTAAGATAGTTGAATTTTCAACAAAAGAGCATCAGACCGGGAATCTGAGAGACCTGGAGTTCGAATCCCAATGGAGCTAGAGAGATTTTTTTCACAACTTATAAAATTAATATTCAATATTCAAAAAAATATTTATTTTAGACCATGTAGACAAAAAACATTAACATCATATTATTTTCAACAAAAAAGTTCATTTTCTATCAGGAAAGATGACTTTTATACCATAAAATATCAATTTTCAATACAAACGGATCAATTTTTTTTTTTAAATAAAATAGTTGAATCATAAACAAAATATATTTACATTTTCAATCAAGAAAGATTATTTGTAACCAAGAAAGATGACTTTTCTACCATGAAAGATGAATTTTCAATCCAAAAGGACGATTTTCTAACAAAACAGTTAAATATTTGAAAAAAGATGTCTTAACAAAATAGTTGAATTATCAAAAAATTACATGAATTTTCTACTAATTAGTTGAATTATCAAATTAAAAAATGGTACACTTCAATTTGAAGATAAAAAAGTTCCTTTTGGCAAAAAAAAACAAACAAATTTTCAAACAAAGAAAAGAAACTTTTACCCAAATAGTTGAATTTTCAACCAAAAATATGAATTTTCAACAAAAAAGTTCATTTTTAACCAATAGAAGTGATTTTTATACCATAAAAGATGAATTTTCATTCAAAGAGGACGAATTTCCAATAAAACAGTTGAATTTTTGACAAAAAAAGATGTCTTAACAAAATAGTTGAATTTTCAACAAAAAAGAAGAATTTTCTACACAATATTTTAATTTTACAGTACAAAAGACAATTTTTTCAAACTGAAATTAAATTAAAATCAGTTAAATTACAACTGCAAAATAAAAATTTTATTTTCAACGAAAATAAAAGCGAATTTTGAACAAAATACTCAATTTTGACCAATTAATATGATTTTTCTAACCGAGAAGATTTAATAATGTACTACACAAAAAGATAAATTTTCAAACAAATAGTTACAGTTTTAACTAAAAAATATAAATTTTCGACAAAAACTATATATATTCCACCAAAAATGGTATAGTTAAATTTTCAGTTGAAAGATTAATTTTTTAATAAAGAAAGAAGCAATTTTCAACGAATTAGTTGAATTTTTAACCAAAATTATGAATTTTCAACACACAAAAAATTCAAATTTTCAACCAGTTGAATTGAACCAAAAAAAGTCAAATTCCTTACAAAATAGTTAAATATTTAACCAAAAAATTAATTTTTTGAACCTGAAATTGAATTAAATTAAATAACAGGATGAAAAAATTATTTTTTAACCAAAAATAAGTGAATTTTGAACGAATTAGTTGAATTTTTACCAAAATAAGACTACCGAAATAGTTGAATTTTCAACAAAGAAGTTAATTTTCAACCAAATAGTTGTATTTGCAACTAAAATTATAATTTTTTAACCAAGAAGATTTAATAATGTACTACACAAAAAGATGAATTTTAAAAAAAATACATGAATTTTCAAACAACTAGCTAAATTTTCAACTAAAAAAAAATTTCAACTAAAACTACATATCTTCCATCAAAAATAAAATAGTTGAATTTTCAGTTGAAAAATTAAATTTCAATCAAAGAAAAAAACAATTTTGAATAAAACAGTTGAATTTTCGAATTAGTTGCAAGGAGTGTTTTTATTTTATTTACTTTTTAATTAAATTGGTTTTAAGTTAAATTATAATATTTTACCCAACTCGATGCATTTTTACCCTGATACTTCAACTTTTTACCAAAATAGTTGCACTTTTAACCAAAATATGATTTTTTAATGAAAAAGTTAATTTTCAACCAAATAGTCGAATTTCCATTAAACTGATGATTTTTTTTACCAAGAAGATTTATTCAACAAATAGTTGAATTTTCAAATAAAAAGGATGAATTTCCAACTCAAAAGGATGATTTTTTACTTCAATAGTTGAATTTTCAACCAAAATGTGATTTTTTTAACAAAAAAGTTAATTTTTAACCAATTGGTTCAATTTTCAACTAAAATTATGATTTTTCAACCAAGAAGGTTTAATGTACTACGAGATGTACTACCAGAAAGATGATTTTTCAACAAAATACATGCATGATTTTTCAAACGAATATTTAAATTTTTAACTAAAAAAGATCAGTTTTCAACTAAAAAATACAAATATTCTATCAAAAATGGAAAAGTTGAATTTTCAGTTAAAAGATTAATATTTTAACAAAAAAGACCAAAGTTTTTAACAAAATAGTTGAATTTTCAAGCAGAAAATATCAATTTTCACCCTAATGGTTGAATTTTTTATTGAAATACCTGAATTTTTAATCAAAGAATGAATTTTTAACAAAAAAGTCAATTTTAAATCAAATTGTTCAATTATCGAATAAAATGATGATTTTTCAACTAAATAATTGAATTTTTAACTCAAGCAAATAAATTGTTAATCAGAAGTGGAAAAGGTAACTTTCCATTACAAAAAATTAATATTTAACCAGAAATCAAATGAATTTTCAATAAAATAGGTTAATTTTTAACGAAAGAGATTAATCAGGAACCAACACAATGAATTTTTAACATGGTTGTTCATGTGTAAACCAAATATTTGAATTTTTAACCGAAAAAGATCAATTTTTTCCCTAAAAGTTTGAATTTTCTACCGAAATAGTTAAATTTTTAAACAAAAAATGAATTTTCAACCAAAAAAGAAATGAATTTTCAATCAAATAGTTAAATTTTCACCAAAAAGTAGAATTTTCAACCAAACAAGATATATTTTGAACAAAGATTAGTTAAATTATATTTATTAAAATTAATTTCAAACTAAAAAAAAACGAAATGTTGAGAAAAAATTAAAATTTTCAACCAAGTTGTAGAATTTTTAATCACAAAAGATGAGCTCTGGAACAAAAATATAAAAGTAGACTTTTTTTATTGAAAAAACTAACTCTCAATCTAAATAGTTTGATTTTTTCAGTGGGTTCTAGTAATTTGGTTTTCTCATATTCAGGTTTAAAGAATAAAACAATATTTTTAAATGAGAAACTAGAAATGAAAGATTATTTAAATTGGGCCTGTACATTTTTTTTTACGGAGATGGGCCTCGAATCACTATATGAATATAATCACAACCCGTGATTATCTGCGGCCAGGGGAGAGGAAAACTGCAGAAAACCATCTCCCTAGTTCAGCCGGTTTTGAGACTGTTGAGTTTGAAGGTAGAGATTCGATTTGTCCTACTATCGAATGTACAAAACCTAGTCCTTCGTCCCAGATGGTCACCCATCCGAGTGCTATCCGCGCTCGAAATGGCTTAACACCGCGACTCTTCCCGAGTCTAGATTCACCGCCCAGCTAATGCCGTCGTTCGAATCTTGTATATCTTACCCTATTCAAATTTTCAAACTATTTTTTCAATGTTGATTTCTTCTTTGGATTCGGATTTTTCAAATTTCAAATTTTTCCGCCATCAGAGTTTTTAGGAGAGGGGAGGTTCATTTAGAGAGAAATTTCTCGTGAGTATGGCGCAAACTGAGAATGATTCCTAGGACTTACTCGGCGGTAGGCCCCGGCCTTTCTTGACACACACAGTGCTCCCAACGCGGGCACCTTGCTCTACCGTAGAGGGAAGATAGGTATAGAGGCGACAATGCCCACCAAGCTTAGAAGATGGGCGCGGGGAATGAGACGTCGGAAGTAGGCTTAGTTCGGGAACCAGCGATGCGAGGCGCTAGTAACATGAACCAGCCACGGAACCCTTCCCTTTACCCCTCTACGACGGTAGCAGTGCTTCACCGATAGAAAGGATGCTTAATGTGTGTGAGTGGCATGGGCCAAGAATGTGTGTGGTGTATGTGAGTCAGAAGACAGGATAAGCGTGACAAGTGAAAGAAATTGTTACTTGCCAGTTTTTCACCGTAATCAAGAACTGCTGCTAATAATCTCGTCGATTTTGAATATTTGCCAAATATGCATTTCATTAAAAATGAATTTTCAAATGTGTAGCTATATATAGTATATATCTCTCAGGTAGAAGAAATAAATGAAAATAATTATTTAAAATTTCCCTATGGTAGCATTTTATACATATTTAATTCTGAGTCAGTAATCGCCTCTTTTCTAGATCATTTGATTTTTTCAATTGGAAAAATAGAGTATTGAAAAATGTAGATATACAATTTTGTAAGCAGGACATATATTGATTAAAAAGAAGCAAATTAAAACTTCTTGGTTCTAAAAAATTATTGGAATTGCAAGTCTTTCTCCACTACAGAAACGATAAAGTTTCTTGGTGACTAGGAGCTTTCAAATTGAAATTTTTTAAATATACTTTCGCAAGAATAAATTCCTTATACTTTTACAGTGCTATTTTTAATCCAATTTTACTTTGTAATTACTTCGCAAATTCAATTAACTGTGCAAATTAAGTTGTACTCTGCCAAGTTTTTGAAATTTTAACATGAAAATTTAGTCAGTTACAAGATTTTTTATTAGGTATGAAATTCACTGAAAATCAACATTCTTGTTAACACTGTAAAAATAATATTATTTCAGAGCTAATTCCAGGCATTGAAATACGACTAAAAAACCTGTCTCCAGACATACTAAAATGAAACCACTCGTAGGATTCCACAGTCGTTTTTCTACATTGAAAATAATAACAGCATGAAGTTATCATATTTCAAAAAAGGACTCGAAAAATATGATACCGAAAAAAAAGATCTCTCGTTTTTACAGACATGAGTATTTATTCTGAAGATTTTGTGATAATATATCACTAATAGCATAATACTTTCATGGACATAGCAAAAAGCGTTTGTTTATTTATGAATTAACAGCATATGAATATTAGGGATGCTTAAACAAAAGCATGTCCGAATCTCAACGTGCATTTTCGATTTTTTTGTTCCTTGTGGGTTAAAAATGAACCACGTTGAAGGAGAAATAAATTGGTCTGTTTTTACAGAAAACTTGATTTTTCTCGAAAAAGGTAGATCATAACGCAAAATTACATACAGAATATAAAAGACGCGACTCATTAAAATGATTTTTTATCGTAATTATTTTTATAATTATGCATTCTGAGAGATATATGCGAAGGAAATTGTTTCAAAGTAGTGTGAATGATCTATCCCGCTTATTGAGAGGTCTTTAAGTATGCATGATTTATAAAGAGACTGATGATCCAAAAATACTCTTTTTAATAAACCGCATCTTCTAAATTCTGCATAATTTGCCAGTATGATCAGCTGTTTTCAAAAAGATGAATTTTTGTGTAAAAGCAGACAAATTTACTATAAGCGACCTCTAAATATTATCTGATTCATGTCTCTTTTCACGTGGTTCATTTATAACCCAAAGAGAACAGAAAAATCGAGAATGCAATTTGAGATTCGGAATTCTTTTTTTTTTTATACCCCTTATAAATATTTTAATTTATAATTTATTATTATTAATTTTTGCCTCATTTCGTTTGCTGCAAAAATATGTCTTTGCATATTTATGGCGAATAAATTCCTTATTTTCATGGAAAAATGTAGATATTATGTTTTTTATTGAATTATTCTCTTAAGTTGATGGTAATCATATTTTTTTTAATTTTTCCCATTATAATATTAGTTTATAATCTTTTCAGTACGACATTGCAATCACTTTTATTTTTAAAAAAATTGTAACTACTCAGTTATAACTCAAAACTTGTTGTTTGTAGAAATTTGTACGAATATAGTATTTATTAATATATGCAACAAAAATTAAGTTATAAATCATGTTGAAATTGCATAACTACATGAGATAGAAATGCTTTCTGGGGAAAGAAATTAAAAAAATATGTAGAACTTCACTTTTCAACCGCTGGACTATAAAGATCTATTTTGACGTTTTTACCTGCGTTTATTGACGCCCGGCTAGGGCAGCCGATTTATTACGAAGAACATGCTTTTCGCACATGTTTTCTAAGCTATGGCAAAACTCCTTCACTTTCGTGTACCTGATAAAAAAAATTTGAACCTTTACTGTAAAATTCACCATCAAAATTCACCATCGTACCTGAAAGATCAGTCGAAAGACATCTTTCTAGTGTTCAGCATCGTTTTCGTACAATCTTAGCGCAGTGAAATTAAAATATTGTCAGAATCAATTTTCAAAATTAAAATCATATTGTCAATTGATAAATATGAAGTGTTGCTTTAAAAATTGCAATAACGCAACGAGCAAAACTGGTACACCATCAGGAGTGACTTTCCATCGGATTCCAAATCAGCAAAATGATGAAGACGAAAGGTACGAATTGCATTTTTTACGCACATGTGCAATATGTAACTGAATTTATTGATGTTATTTTGCATATCCCCTCCAATTTTCTAGCAGACGTTCACTGCGTTTTGCAAGTATGCACCAGAAATAACGCACGCGGTGATAGATGGTTCTTAATAATTTCTGTTCGATAATAGTAATAGTGATAATGTAAAATAATGATAAACAATAAAAGTAATAATATTCACAGATAAATATAGGGTCACAATTTGAAATATACGATAAATTACAATGAATAATCGTACACATATTTTGTTGTTTTCAAAGAAAAAAATGTTAAACGTTTGGAATTTTTCAAATCATATTTTCTTTTTGTGTATTGTATATTGTATTTATTTTCCCATGTACACCTTCGTAGGTTTTTACATATT
>CAKNYM010050735.1:71412-82242 GCA_932195095.1 Andricus curvator
CTGGTTCACACTTCGCGTCCACCCGTCCGCCGCGGTCAACCGGAAGTCCATTTTCTTTTTGTGGAAACTCGGATTTTCTACGTAAAAGTCGGAAGCACGAATTGATATTCGTATGACAATAAACTTTTCCAAGGCAGTGGTTTAAACTCGGAATATACTGCTCAACATTTTCTATCACTTTGCAGGCCTCAATTCTGCACGGATTTTAAAGTTTTTTTCTTTGAATGTCCAACATTAAATTCGAAAAAGAAATTTTTATGCCTAATTTTTAAATTTCGTTTTGTGTTCGACATCATATAAAAAAAGTACAGCAAGCAAATTGGCCATTTCAGCAGTATGATATTTTACTTTTGAACTAATTACTGAAAAATACGTGAAACAGGAATGAATATAGAATTAGAAATAATCGATAAGAATACGCGGGCGATACAGTATTCTCTTGATGTAGGACCACTTTTTATTGCTTCAAAATAATGTTCAAGATTAAAGAAACTTAATTTTCTACATTTTCGTGAGGCTAGAACAAATTTTCTTAGATCTACTTTTTATCTTCTGTACATGATGTGGATATGTTGTCATAACTTATGACCCCTCAAAGTTGGCCATTTTTGCCTGTTTTTACGGGCAAAGAAGTGGAGTTGAGTTTTTACAAAATAAATCGTGATGTCCGGCTCTGTTTCCGTTGGTAATGCCAGTGGAATGAAATATAGTCTACCAAAATCTGTGTACATTTAAAAAAAAAATCTTTCAGTCCTATTACTTTGGGAACTGCGAGATTTGAAAAATTCCATTTTTTTCATTTTTGTCTAAAAACGGAGAAGTTGTGCTTTTGGCAAATACCAATGAAATTGAAATACCAATGACAGTGGAGTCAATGTAGCGTAAGTTCCAAAAAAAGTCCTAGCCTTAATAGGTCGCGGGATATGACCTTGGAAAGTGCACTCTTCCTGCATAGAGGCACCTGAACGTACCGTAATGTAGAACTACGGTCATATTTCATAAATAAGAAATAAATAATTATTTATGACAAAATCTTGCAATCACCACTCATGATTACTTTTTGACCATTTTTTAGTACTCTTGGGGCATAAAAGTGATTGTAATTGATTGAAAATGTGTAATATGTTTTTTGTCTATAAACAAATATTTTTCTTCAATAATTGTTTATAACAAAATATTGTCCTTACCACTGCTGCGTACTTTTTGACTACTTTTGTGGCAAAACCATGATTATAATTGATTAAAAATGTGATATATATATATATATATATATATATATATTTGTGTCAATAAACAAATAGTTTTTTAACAGTTTTTTGTAACAATATCTCTTCTCTGCGCATTCAATTCCATACTTCACCATCTTGCCAGGTCATAACAATACAATCACTCCAGAAAATTTTACGAAGCTTGGAAATCTATAATGCTTATCTTGTACGAACACTCGATCTCTTGATTATTGTGCGAATGCGTGTTTATTGAAAGAAAAAATGAAAAACAATTTCAAACTCATACATGAAGTCAGTGATTCATTCAATTTGCTCGTAAAAACCAGCAAAAATGGTCAACTTTGAGGGATCTTAAATTATGACCTATTATAGGTAGGATATTCCGTACATTAATTAGGTGCAAAGGTACACAGTGTCCTTTTTACTGTTCGACATTTTACTCTGAAATCCAATGTCTCGCAAGTTTGAGCGCGCCTAGGGCGCGCGACTGTTGGATCACGCGCTTCGCGCTCGATCATATATTTATCTCGCGCTTCGCGCTCGATTATGTATTCACCTCGCGCTGCGCGCTCGGACGTATTTACATCGTGCTGTACGCTCGGTTCCGCTAGATTTTTGAACTTCGTGTTCGACTTCGATGAAAAGAAAAAGTTTGTTTGCAAATCTTAAAAAATTATCAAAACCTCTACATATTAAGTGATTGTTAAATTTGTTTTTATTTTGGACTGAAAAGGAACTTTATTTACTCAAGGTTCTATCCACCTTAAGGAACAGATTCTCATCCAGACACTTGCGCTTCCCGCTCGATATTTGATTTGAAAATCATTTGAACCTTGCGTTCCACGCTTGGTTCTGTGTATCGTATGATAGAAACAAAAAAGTTTGAGCGCACTTACGGCGCGCGATTTGGTCTTCACGCTCCGAAATACACTGATCGCGCACTTTGTACTTCGTGTTATATGTTCTTCATATACAAATTACTACATTTGTATTTGATTTCAAATGAAAAATAATGATATAATTTAGGCGAGAAATTTTGTTAGTTAAAATGTTATTTTAGCTTGTGCCGTTTTTCAAAAATGTTAATTTTTTTCATTTTGAATATATTCTTACAACAAAAATTGATTACAAGTTTGTAAATCTTTTTTGAATGCACAATTTTTGTTCATTTATCTGTTTTCGTACCTTGCATTGTTTTTTCAAAAATTTGATTTTTTTTTACTGTCAATGCTATTTCCACGAATAAAACAAAAACTACGCATCCTATCGAAACATTATTCACAACAAATTTGTACCTCTCCCTTGGATGAACAAATTTTGTTACTGTCATTTTTTTCGTAGCTCCTGTTATTCGTCTAAAAATTTGATTTTTCTATTTTCAATGTTGTTTTTTACAAATAAAACAAAAACTACGCGTCATATCAAAAAGTGAATAATAACAAATTTGTAGATCTTTTTTAGGTGCACAATTTTTGTTGAATCATCTTTTCTCGTATCTTGCAAATGGAATTTTTGATTTTTTCATTATTTTTTTGTGCGATCAAAATTTGAATTTTTGATTTTTCGAAAAGTTCAAAAAGTTGTTATGAAAATATTATAGGGTGTTCAAAAAGCAACGTTTTTCTCCTTCTGTCTTTTTTTCGTATCGTGCGTTTTTCGGCTTAAAATGTACATTTTCGTTTGTTTTTTGGAATTTTGAAAATGCTATAACTCTGATAATTTTATTCTTATAGAAAAATGTCATAAGGATAAATCGGTCAGATTTTTGAGCACTACAAATTTCCTCACATAAAATTTTTTAATTAAAAAAAAAATGGTTTCAAAAATTTTGAAAATGCTCTGACTTTTTGAATTTTTATAGGGCTTAAAAAAGTGTGCCAAAGCTCAATCAAATCTGACCATTTTTTCGGAAGCTTTGGTCCCAACAGACAGACAGACAGACTACAGACAGACAGACACCTTGGTAAAAATCGTTTTTTCTAGCTCAGGGGGTCTCAAAACGTGGAAATTTGATAAAACCCGACTAAGTCAAATTTTACATAAAACCAATACCTTCTCATTAGAATGAGAATGTAAAAAACGGTTTGGCAATTGATCTGTTCTAGCAGGTTGGACATGTCAAAGAGGACCCCCTAACGAAACTTTCTCATTTAAAACATTGCATGTAATCTTACGCCCCATTTCATTTTCAGTGATTCTGTCTGAGATAAAAAAATCATGTTGCTGAAATGTCAAATTTACCCGCTGATATTGTCAAAGACAAAAACAAAAATAATGTATAATGTATGTGTAAGACTTTGTTTTGTGAGATTCCTACGAAAATTGAAAATGATTTTTTTCTATAAAGAATTAAATTTAACAGAATATTTACAAAGACTTTAGAAGATTTCCAAAATTATGAGAAATGAATGTGAAAGATGTTAAGGAAATTTTTTCATTGTGCAGGAATTGAAACAAAATTTTAGGAAGAAATGTAGGAATAATTCTCATTGTGTTACGAAATGTTTGCAAGTTCAGACGAAATTTCAATAATAATAATTTAAAATTTGAAGAAATGTAAGACAACATGTAGATTTTTCAATATTTTCAAATAAAATTTTGAAGCTTTTTAAGGATTTTTGAAATATTTAAAATAAAAGTTATTCAACTTTCAAGTTAGGAAGTTTTCATTTTATAAAACAATGTAGTATTCAATTTGTAATGTTTGTAGCTTATAATTGTTTAAAGTGACCGGGCACTTCTTCCTTTAATTAAATTGAAATTTCTTAAATGAGCCTGAGACCTGCGTGCGTCTTAGAGATAGTTACACAAAAAATATCTATTAAAAAATATTAGATATGAAAATCTAAAATCTTCCCTTTTTTGCTGTTTCTGAAAGTCACTTCAGTAACATTCTCCTGAATTTTTCTTATAGACCTCTTACGTGGATCATGTGCAGTGGGAATGATTTGCTTCTTGATTTGAAACCAGTGCACCTACATAATCGGCGAGTATGTTCTCAACATTTTGCTAAAACTCAATTTTTCGAGAACGGCACCTTGCGTCCTGATGCTCTGCCGAATCTGTACAATTTGGAAGAAGAAAGTGATGAAGAAAATGTACAGCCAGAATGTAATGCATCGTCTCCCAACTTCATCTCATCCTTGACTGAGGATTCAATGAAACCTTCTTCAAACTTATCAAACGAAACAGCTAAAGATAAGTCTGCTTCTTCGCCCACGGACTCAATTTTTGTGCATTCAAATTCTAGTAAAGAAATGTGTGCGACGCCGAATGGAAGCAGTTCTTGTCAATCAGAAAAATCGCAAAAATGCTTTTACCTGTGGTTTATTATTGTTTTTTTAACTGGATTGCTAGCTAAGTGTATGTACCTGATAAAAAAGAACGAGCAAGCAGAGGAGAAAATTAAAAACTTGAAAAAAACAATGAAAGGTTTAAAGCAAATAATAAAAAGAATGAAGAAAGAGTCGAATACATTTTGGACAAAAGATAGATTGCTTAAATTCTTGAATGAAAATTTTAAGGGGTCAACTGCAATTTTCGTGCGAATGCAGACTTATAAAGGCAAAAGAATAAATTGGACAAAGGAGGAAAGAGAATTATCTTTAGCAATTTATTATAGGTCCCCGAGATCGTATAAAGGATTTAAAAGAATGGGATTTAGGCTACCTTCAGTTAGAACAATTCAGAGATGGTTGGGTTCGATTAGAATGAAAACCGGAATAGACAATGCAGTAATGAGGCAATTTAGTTCGATTGTAAAGTCCATGTCCCCCAATGAAAAAAAATGCGTTTTAATATTAGATGAAATGGCTATTAAAAAATACGTTAAATATGAAGAAAAATGGGATTTCGAGGAAGGTTTAGAGGACCTTGGTGAGTTCGGCAGAAGAGAGCGTAAAGCAACGCATGGTATGGTCTTCATGGTACGAGGATTGACTTATAATTGGAAACTACCCATTGCTTACTACTTATCAGCAGGACCAATAAAAACGAAGGAACTTGAAAAAATATGGAAGTCCGTTATTACCGAGCTATTTGCAATTGGTTTGGATGTCAGAGCTTTCGTTAGTGATCAAAGTGGGCCTAATCAAAAATTGTACAAAGACCTTGGTGTAAGTGTGGAAAAGCCATATGTTGAGTTTCAAATAAAAACTAAAAAAAATGAAACAGTTGCAAATTCTGGAGTTTCAAGTCATACTTGTAAAAATGTAAAAGTATATGCACTTTTTGATTGGGTCCACTTGATAAAAACTTTCCGAAATACCCACAAATCCCACGATATTTTACTAGGAAATGATGGTGAAAAAATATCATGGAAGACACTACAAAAGTTATACGAAGAGGATTCGAAAAATATAATCCGTGCCTGTCCAAACTTAACTTTAAGACATTTGGAACCAGGTCCGTTTGATAAAATGAATGTTAAGTTGTCCACTCAAATTTACAGTAATGAGATTGCAACAGCACTTTTATCATTAGCAACTTTTTTGTCAGCAAATAGTAAGAGTAAAATTTCTAAAGAAGAAGCTCAAAACAGCGGAGCATTCATTAGGAAAATGAATGACTTATTTGATTGCATGAATAGTCGTACAATACGTGACCCGAATCCTCTACGTAGACCTTTGAGTGAAAAAAATCCTCAGATTGAGGAAACACTACGAAACGCTCTGACATGGATTTCCCAATTGCAAATAGAGGATGAAGTAGATCCGAAGACGGGTAAAAAAAAAAAGTTCCACAGCCCAACATTTAAATCCATGCAGATCACAATTACTGCAGTTTTAGAATTGTGGAAAGATTTGAAAAGTGAGGGGGTTGGTTATTTAATAACATCCCGCTTACAACAAGATCCCATTGAGAACTTATTTTCAGTAATTAGACAACGTGCCGGTCACGGAAATAATCCAACAGCAACTCAATTTCGACAGAATCTACAGAACATCGTAATGAATCGCCTTCTTCATCCTCCTGGATCAGGTAATTGCGAGATAGACGACGACAAACAGGTTGTTCTTGATGGTAATTTGAAAAATCCAGGAGAAAGGGAAGATGAAGGTGATTCAAGCGAAAACGACGTGCAGCTAGAAACTTACGTTTTGACAATTACTGACTATACTAAAAAAGACGACGGAAATATCAATGCAGATTTTAATGACAATAAAAAGACGGACAATGACAGTAATGTACAGAACGAACGAACTATCGACTACATAAACAGGGACGAGACTATAATGGACATTGATAATGTTTCCAGTTCAGACGTAACGTTAGGAGACAATGCTTTATACTATTTTGCCGGGTTTACTGTGCGCGCTGCTCTCCAAAAATTTAAAAATTGCACAAGATGTCTTAAGTTTTTAAAATGTAGTAAGAATCAAGCGGTATTTCAGAATCAAATTTTACAATTTTATAAAGCTTTTCCAACAGCAGCAGGCGTAAACGATGAGTTCTCAATGGGAAATTTAACAGCAGCTTCCGAAATGTACACAAAAGTCTGTGAATTCAGTTTAAATTTGTGGAAAAAAAATTATTCATCTTTTCGGACTAAATACGGATTAGTGGAGAAATTGCAAGAATTTATCATGAAAGAAACTAATAAGAAGTTCCCTGACTGGTACAATGACAAGTGTAAAGATCACAGACTTTTCTTACTTCGGAAGTTGCTCGTTTCCAGAATTTCGCGTGGCTTAAAATGGGACTCTATTGACGCTCCTAAAAGAGAAAAAAGAGGCAAAAGACAGCAGGAAAATGAAGAAGATGCCGAAAATAAACGACGTTTAAAAAAATTCCGTCATATGTAAAAATTTGAATATAGTCCAGGCATCTTGTACGAAAAAATTTATTTTTCACCTGGAACGGTTTGTTACTTATGTTGTTAATGCCGTTACCGTTTCCGTAGGATATTCACCAAACGAGCTATTTAAAAAAACTTTTTCTGGTAAAAATAGCAAAAAATGTGTTTTTTTAAGAGTCCTAACTCTTGACCTATGAAGGCTGGAAGATTGTTTTTTTTACATCTACACATAATTTCCTAGATGAAATTTTTTTATCTGCCATTAATAACATAAATTCACCCACAAAAGAAGTATTTTGAAAAAAAGTGAACACGGGTAATTTGCTCTGAAGAATACGTCAAAAGTGGTCAAGTTTGGGAGGCCATAACTTATGACACATTGAGGTTCGGTCATTGTTTTTTTTTAAATTACTCCAAATTGCGTACACTTTAATTAAAATGGAGAATATTTTTTCGTAGAATTGAAAGGTTTTAAAGTAAAAATATTACCTTCGGAATTGGGTTTTTTAACCTCCTTTTTGAAAAAATCGGGGTTCTTTGGAGACATACAACTCTGCGCTTAAAAGAAGTTTTTTTCTTTTTTTTTAACTTTTTCAGAATTTTCCAAAGTTTACGAAAGCAGTCTACGAAAACACAATTTGTGGAAAATTGTTCAAAAATATTATCGAGAAGCGTCGTAGTCATGTTTGGAAAATTTTAAATCCCCATCCCATTGAAATTCTCATTGAAACGCTATAGAATACGAACGCGGTGAAAAATTACCGGATGCCGGGACTAGTATGACGAGAGTTTTTTAGACGGAAAGTTATTGTTTTTAGTGGTCATGTTGATACACTGCAATTGTGGCCTTTCTATATGTAGGGTGCTTCAAACCTCCCTTGCCACTCTGCAATAGTAAATTTTGGATTACAAATAAACGGGAGGGTTGTTAAAAAATTTTCCTTTCATATAAATCTCTGTAACAATTTCAGAACTTTGCAGGTATGAAAATGGAATGTGCGTTATTTTCAATACTTTTCACGTATAAATTATATGGAAACAATCAAATATTTATAAAGCAAATCGTTATATCGTGCAGTCTTAAGAAATAAGAATATTCTCTCCCTTTTCAGTTATGAACTTTTTTTAAATAAAAAATTTGGACAAAGCAACCATTTTTTACATAACAATTGAAACTTTTGTTACCGTATTAGTAAAAGTATAGGAAATATGATTTTTTGTTGTTTTGGTAAAAAAATATATTTTTCTACTCAGGAGCCCTGTATATATTACGTGAAGAAATTAATTACGTCACAATAATTATGAATCGGAAAATCCAGTAATGGGGCATTATACTCTGTCTAACTTTTCCCCTTACATTAACAATGAAAGAATTGCAAGAGCCCACACTATTGGAGAATATTCTTCTTTCTACGTGAAGCTTAATAAATATCAATTTTGTCGAATAAATACGTCCAAATTATACAAATAATAATAAAAGTTGAAACCCTCAAGTATATTGTATATCATATTTTACTCGAGAAGTAAGAGAAGAAATGTATTTCTTGTTTATTAGTTCGTTCTTTAATATTATATAGGATTTTGTTATTGTTATACTTTTAATATTTTTAACTGTTGTGTTAGAATCGCAATTCTGATTTTTTTAAAGTGTTACAATGAAACAATTTCTGCACTTGAGCGAGCTCTCGAATTCAAACTCGCCGGATGCTCGAAAACGCTAAAAGCGTTGCCCCGGGTCTCAAGGAATGGGAATGTTCAAATTCACAATATTAATTTTTTAGATATAGGCTTCTATATTTTAACAAAGCATACTTAGAATTCTTATGTCATAAAATTAGGTTTAAGAATAAAAATTAAAAACTGGAAAGAAGATTTTTTTCCTAATATTCAATAAGTGATTAAAATATAAATTATCACAACTCGTACAAATTTTATTGGAACTGTTTGAAATTGAGTACACATATAAAGTATACTCAGCGAATGCCTGCAAAATAATAAAAAGTTGAAAATGACCTTTTGTTTAATAATATCCAACTGAAAATTAAGGCCCAGCGGTAACCACATTTTTCTACTTTCGGAGACAATAAGTTTCGAGGCCACTTCAGATTTAAAACAACTTCCAGCGAGAAAGTTGTTCTATATAGTTCAAAGAAAATGTCTGGAATATTTTAGATAAATTCATTAAAAATTGACTGAAATATGTACTTTGTAAAATAGGACGAGAGTCGGGTGAGTTATTGGATCCGAGAGCTCAACTGTACCTTCGATGATGATAAAATGTATTTTTATTTATAAGTATTTTTTTTTAAGTTGTACCTACAATATTCAGATTTTTTCCACGAGTGCATAAAGATAAGTATGAGAGTAGAGTGTATAAGTACAAAATCAAATAATGTAAACAATGTCCATACATTTTATTATAGTTCTAAGAAAATAATTATTGTATGCGAAGAACATTATTTGTACATTTTTATTTGTGAATTTATTAATAAGTTCACGTGTTTGTTATGGTTACAATTTAAAAGCAAATAATATTCAATAAATACTCACATATTGTAATAATAATGACTATTGTAATTAATCATTCTAAGAAAAGAATTATCCGTCTAGGCGAATCAAAAAATTTCTAATGGGGTCGTTCGAAAAAAAAATTCTTTTGTTTTTCAATTTTAACTTTAAATATTAAAATACAAAATTTCCAATGAAAAACGTGTCGGTGGATATTTCCATTCACGAAAATATTGGAAGAAAGTGAATAGCCAGAATATAGTTCGGAAAGACCAGTCCAGGTATAAGGGTTCTAAATTTTTTGCAGTTCAACTCATGTACACGGCACACTCTCTTCACCTACCCCACTCACACACGTTAAACATAAAAGCACTGGTTCGTGGCACTAGCGCCGCGCGTTGCTGGTTCCCAAACTAAACATAACTAAGCCTTCCCCTGCCGTCTCGCTCCCTTTAGCGTGCTTCAAGCTGCCCGCTGCATTGTCGCCTCTATACCTATCTTCCCTCTACGGCTCTACTGCGCATGCTATGCATAAGGCGCTTCATTGGCTGCCGTTCGCGCGCTTATTTGAAATGTTAAAAAATACAATTCTTTATATATTGTTATTCATTGAAAATAATTATATTTTATCATGTTCAAGTGGTACATGGATGGTTTTTAATATATTCTAAGAAAATATCATGTTTATTTACTGAAGTCTTATTTTATTTTTTAACCTAATGCTCAGAATATATTAAAAACCATCCACGTACCACTTGAACATGTTAAAATATAATTATTTTTTATTATAAATGATAAATAAAAAAAATTGTATTTTTTAACGTTTTAAATAAGCGCGCGAGCGGCAGCCAATGAAGCGCCTTATGCATCGCATGCGCAGTAGTGCAAGGTGCCCGCGTTGCGAGCACTGTACACATGTGTTTAAAATCGCACGTGAGACTTAAAGTTAGCTGTACGTGTTTGAACATCAACAGCCTTGTACACATAATAACCAAGTGGTAGATAATATCCCTTGACCTGCCACTGGTATTGCCCTCTTACTCAGCTTCAGCGATGGCTCGAAACAACTCGCAGAAAACAAATCCGACTTTCTAAATTTGAAACAGTTAAAATTTAACTGATTCAATCAGTGCGACAACATTCGATTGAAATATGAGTTATTTTTCGTGGTCTGACTGATGAAATAGTTAAGTGGTCACCAGTCGAACACTACAGATTGGATCAGTCACTCCAAGTAACTGATTCTTTTCAGTTATTATTTCTGCATAACTGATTGATCAGTTCGTTCAGTGAATT
>CAKNYM010050735.1:82252-95069 GCA_932195095.1 Andricus curvator
CAAAACAACTCTATCCGCTTGCGCATCCCAGCGTTGTAGAGAAACGAAGTAGCGCATGTACTTTGTTCAACGAGAGAAGTTTTCCCGAAAAAACGCAACGTTGAGTATTCTCCCGCTGAACCGATTGGATTAGTCACTCCAAGTAACTAATTCTTTTGAATTATTATTTCTGCATAACTGATTGATCAGTTCGTTCAGTCAATTCCCAAGACAACTCTATCCGCTTGCGCAACCCAGCGTTGTAGAGAAACGAAGAAGCCTGTACTTTGTTCAGCGAGAGAAGTATTCCCAAAAAATCTGCGCAACGTTGAGTATTCTCTCGCTGAACCTATTGGATTAGTCTCTCCAAGTTACTAAATCTTTTGAGTTATTATTTCTGCATAACTGATTTATCAGTTCTCTCAGTCAATTGACAAAACAACTCTATCCGCTTGCGCAACCCAGCGTCGTAGAGAAATTAAGTAGCATCTGTACTTTGTTCAGCGAGAGAATACTCAACGCAAAAAAAGAATTTTCGTCCAGTTTGCGCAAGCTGTCATAAAAATGTGGAGTTTAGGCGTGCTTTACTGATTTTGAAGCTTTCACTTTAAAGGAATCCTTTCCTTCGAAATGTATGGCCTCTCTCGAAGTTCGCGGCAGATTGTCCTGAGAGGAGCACAGTAAGATTTACTGCGCCCTTTCCAGAAAAAAAAACTGCGCGACGTTGAGTATTCTCTAGTTTTAAAATTAAAATCCGTTTTGTTAAAACATTAACTATTACGTTTTTTGGCTTTATTCCAATTGAAAACTGAACCATTTGGTCATAAATTAACTTTTTTTGGAAAATTTATATTTTCGGGGTAAAATTTTAACTGTTTAGTAGAAAATTCTTGTTTTTACCTTAAAAATTCAACAACTTGGTAGAAAATTAAACTATTTGGTTGAAAAGTAAACTATTCATTTTAAAATTTAACTATTTTGTTGAAAAAATTCGTTTTCTTATTTTTGTTAGAAATTGATTTTTTTTTAAACTGAAAATATAGCTTTTCCATTTTTTTTAGTAAATATATCCTTTTTTAGTTGACAATTGAACTGTTTGGTACAAAATTCATGTATTTTGTTACAAAACTCGTCAATTTGAGTATAAAATCAATGTTTATAGTTCATGTTTAAACAACTGTTATCTAACAATGAAACATTCGACTTGATCTTGAAAATTAAACTATTTGGTTAGAAATTAAAATATTAATTTCGAAATTTAACTATCTTTTTTGACAAAATTTTTTGTTTGGTAAAAAATTAATTTTTCAACTAAAAATGTAGCTTTTCCATTTTTGGTGGAGAATTTTTCTTAATATAAATTGAAAATTCACCTAGTAGAAAATTAATCTTGTTTGTTGACAATTCATTATTCTGGTTAAAGATTCAACTATTTTGTCAAAAATTCGTCTTTTTTTAGTTGAATTCAACTGCTTGAAAATTCGTTTATTTGCAATGTAAAATGTAGAACGTAGAATGTAAAATTTTAAATTTTAAACTTAGAATGTAAAATCTCAAGTATTTAATGTAAAATGAAAAATGTAAAATGTAAAATATAAAATGTATAATGTAAACAATAAAATGTTTGAATTTTAATGTAAAACTTAGAATGTAAAATATTAAATATTAAATGTAAAATGTTAAATGTGAAATGTAAAATTCAACATGAAAAATGTCGAAAGGTGAATGTAAAATGTTAAATATTAAATGTTAAAAGGTAAATGTTACACGCTGAATGTTAAATTTAAAATGTAAAATTTAACATGTAACATATAAAATGTAAAGCGTGAAATGTAAAATATGAATATAAATCATAAAATGTAAAACTTCAAATGTAAAATGTTAAATTTTTTTATACTCTTCTGAAATAGTACATCACCATAAAATTGTAGTACGAAACTGTAAATTGCTAACTTCTTTCACGACATATACATCAAATTAGATCAAGTCTAAACAAAAATTAAATTTATTTTTCTTTCCAAGATTTCATCTGGCTCTCCACACTCAAGAAAAGATTTCACCATGAAGACTCTGAAGAGTGCAGGTTCCTCGATTAAAAGAAAGGCATTCTTCGATGGAGAAAAAGCAATGAACTGCAGTGCAGGTTCGCAGCTTAAGGTGGGGTATAAACAGGTCGTCTTATAGGGGTTAGGTGACGATGAGGGGAGTGGGGGAGGGGCATCAAGTGTGAGTCTTGAGAAGTGGAGAGGGGTTGTTTTTTCTCATTGGACGAGGGCGTGGGTCTGTCCCAGAGTGCAGGCTGATTCTTTTTTACACGACAACCGAGTGACTCAGCGGCTATTTCTCATTACTGGCGGCCGATATTTTTGTAAAATTGGATTTTCGTGTGAGAAAGCCCCGTCGATATCGAGGCTGCTCTTCTTCTCGAGCTACGTGCCTTCGTTTGCTCACTGGTTGAACCATTGATCTTTTCCTCTTGTCTCTTGAGAGCGAAGTATTTTTCTGATGGGCGAAAAAGAAATGTTCAGAGATGTTTTTGTAAAATGTCAATAACAAGGAAAATAATTTAAAATCTTTTATTCGTAATCACCGTGTTATGAGCCTGTAAACTTGTAAAGCCCCCTGAAAAGTCAGCATTAGAAAGCCTGCTGATATATTAAAAGTAATCTATAATATTTCAGTAGACACTAGACATATATATAATTTGAAAAAAAGTTAAAGTTAAAAAGTTATATATATATATATATATATATATATATAATACTCTAGCTCGGACTAAACCATTTTCAAATTTCGCGCCACGGAGATTACCAATCACAGCCAAGCAGATGACTGCCACGTCAGTCGTATTTTTTCACGACCAAAAATATTATAAACATCACGACTCACTTTTCAGACGGCCCTACAGTCTCATCAAACACTGATTCCGAATAAAATATGGTACATCACTCATGGAATTAGACATGTCCTCACTTGTGATGTAATATACTATTAGATTCTAAAACTCATTTTAAATGTAAAATGTAGAAAGTATGATGTAAAATTCAAAATTTCCATTGTAAAACTTATAATGTAAAATTTTAAAAGTCAAAGGTTAAGTGTAAAATATTAAATTTAAAATGTAAAATCTTAAATGTGAAATGTAATATGTTAAATTTAGTATGTAAAATGTAATATGTAAAATGTGAAATGTAATACGTAAAATTTAATATGTCAAATATAATATGTAATATGTAACATGTAAAATGTACAATGTGAAGTGTTATATGTAAAATGTACAATGTAATATCTAAAATGTAATATGTTATACTTGATACGCAATATACTATATTTTAATGTAAATGTAAAATGTAAATTTTTCATTGTAAAATGTAAAATGTAAATTTTTAAAAATAAAACACAAAATGCAAAATGTCAGAATTAAAATTTTTAATGTCAAATGTAAAAAGTAAAATTTTCAATGTAAAATGTAATATGTAAAATGTGCAATGTAAAATGTGAAATGTAATATGTAAAATGTAAACTGTAATTCGTAAAATGTAATATTCAATACGTAATATGTAAAATGTAAAATGTACAATGTAAAATGAAATTTTTTCAATATAAATGTAAAATGAAAGTTTTTAAATGTAAATGTAAAATAAAATTTTTTTAATGTAAATGTAAAATGTGGTATGTAAAACGTAATATAAGTAATATGTATAATTCAAAATTTAATATGTGAAATGTAAAATGTAAAATGTACTATGAAAATATAAAATGTAAATTTTTGCAAGTAAAATGTAATATGTTTTATGTTTAACGTAAAATATAATATGTGAAATGTACAATTTCAAATGTAAAATTTTCAATGAAAAATGTGAGAAGTAAAATTTTTAATGTCAAATGTAAAAAGTAACATTTCTAATGTAAAATGTGAAATGCTATTTGTAAAATGTAAACTGTAATAAGTAAAACGTAATAAGTAAAATGTTATATTTGATACGTAATATGTCAAATGTACAATGTACAATCGAAAATGAAAATTTTCTGTGGTAAATGTAAAATGAAATTTTTTCAATATGAATGTAAAATGAAATTTTTTAAATGTAAATGTAAATTGAAATTTTTTGAATGTAAATGTAAAATATAATACATGTGATATATTACATTTAAAATTTAATATGTGAAATGTAAAATGTTCTATTAAAATATAAAATGTAAATTTTTTCAAGTAAAATGTAATATGTCAAACGTAAAATATAATGTGTAAAATGTAATATGTAATATGAAAAATGTAAAATTTATAATTTCAAATGTAAAATTTTCAATGAAAAATGTAAGAAGTAAAATTCTCAATGTCAAATGTAAAAAGTGAAATTTTTAATGTAAAATGTGAAATGATATTTAAAAAATGTAAAATTTAATATGTAAAATGTGAAATGTAAAATGTAAAATGTGAAATCTGATATGTGAAATGTAATATGTTAAATGTAAACTGTAATACGTGAAATGTAATAAGTAAAATGTAATATTTAATACGTAATACGTGAAATGTAAAATGTAAAATGTACAATGTAAAATGAAATTTTTTCAATATAAATGTAAAATGAAATTTTTTCAATATAAATGTAAAATGAAATTTTTCAAATGTAAATGTAAAATGAAATTTTTAAAATGTAAATGTAAAATGTCAATTTTTTCAAGTAAAACGTCAAATGTAAAATGTAAAATGCAAAAATTTCAAATGTAAAACTTATAATGTGAAATGCTATATGTCAAAGGTTAAGTGTGAAATGTTAAATGAAAATGTTATATGATAAATGTTAAATTTGAAATGTAAAATTTCAAATGTGAAGCGTCAAATGTAATACGTAAAATGTTATATGCAAAATATGATATTTAATGTGTTATTTAATATGTAACATGTCAAATGTAAAATTTGCATTGCAAAATTTAAAATGTAAAATTTGTAATGTAATACACAAAATATAAAATTTTTAGTTAAAAATGTTAAATGTTAATTTTTTATTTAAAATGTAAATTTTTTATGTAAATTGTAAATAAATTTATGTAAAATTTAAAATTATGTCATTCTCTCATTCGTAGAATTCAGAGAATTTATAGAACTCGAAGAATTCAAGAAATTGAGAGGATTTCAGTGATTTCAGAGCATTCAGGAAATTTAAGGAATTTCATAAACTTAGAATATTCGAAACTTTAGTTTTTGATGTAAAATGTCAATTTTTTAATTTTTACACGGAAAAAAGTAGATAGTTAGATTCACTTCTATTTATTGTTAACTTGAAGTTTACTTGTTCGCATTGTACAAGAAACAATTCAAATAGTTTTTGATACTGAATGAGATAGTGATCTCAAAATATACAAAACCTAAAATCAGCATTACTACTTCAAATTGTAAAAAGAAAGATTACTAGAATAAGTAGCTTCAATAACTATTTGAAATAGTACATTTGAATATGTAAACTGTATGAATAACTAATTTTCATAGTAAGCAAAGAATTGTGAGTTTGACTTTTGCAAGTGAGTTCCACCTGCTTTTTCGCATTGCAATAAGCACTACGCGAGATTGTTAGCCTTACTATTTGAAATTGTAAGTAAGTTCAGTGGCACAACTAGAAACGTGTAGGCCCCCTCCGTAACATTTTTTAGTCGGTCCGTTTGAAAGACAGACCGCGTACTGACATTTTACAAAATTAAATAAATGATCAGAAACTATTTCATAATGTTTTCTCTTTTATCGTAATAATAGTTGAGATAATTATTATAAATGAACATAGTGTATAACTCTACTTTATACTTCAATACTGTTTTTTTGTTTTGTACAAAATTTTCAGAATTTACAAATATTCTGAAGAATTGTATATATATATATATATATATATATATATATATATATATATATATATGCTTTTTTTACATTATTTCTACCATGGAATTTTCCTCTTATGATATTTTTAATTTCTTATAGCACTAAAAATGACTAGCCACCCAGTTTCAAATATTATATTACTTGGAAGAATTTTTTTTAGTAGAAAAATACATTGTATTCGACATATCATTATTTGAAACAATAATTAAAAAATAATTTGTAATAAAATTTTAGTTCAAATTAATTTCCAATTTTAACGTAGTAATAATTTTTTCAACCTATTCACATTGATATTTGTAGAAATTACTACCATTTCATGAAAAAAAAAAATATATTTTCTCATTTTTTTTCAGATTTTCAACAATAAAATCTACCATACTACTATGGTATCGCGATCTTTATTATTACAGGGATCACAGCGCAAAAGGAGCTTAAAAAAGGGGAAATAGGGTGGTTTTCTCACGAAAAAGGGGAAAATAGGGGAAAATAGGGGAAAGATTAAATATTTATTTTCATATGTCGAAAAGAACAAACAACCTTTTCGTAGGAAATGATACATTTTTAAATAATTTTTAATGATTTTTCAATGATCTCTGCCATTAAAGATTTATTTTCAAAAATTGGATATACTTAGATCGTTGGAAATCCATCCAGAGTGATATAAAAAAGTCCGGAAAAAAATAAAATTAGTTAAATACACAATTTTGATATGTTTAACATCGTTCTCATAAATATTTTTTCCCGAGATTTATCATTTCATCCTTACTATAATTAACACTTTTAATCTAAATTTAAAACTAAACTCTTTACTGGAGCGAAGTAAAAATGCTAAAATTAATCGAATTGTTTGAACTGAGGGATAACAATTTGTGGGTCGGCATCCAAAACAAGTAAAGAAAAAAATTTGAAATCGGTTAATATCTTCTGTTCTCTTTCTTAAATTTAGAATTAAAATGTTTAGAACGTTCGAAAATCGCAAAAAAAGATATGAAATCCCAAAAATCCTAATTCACGAAAAACATTTTTTTCCGAAAAAGCAAAATAAAAAAATGTTTCATTGGTTCAAGCTGAATAAATTTCAATTTCGACATATTCAACTTTTTTTTAAATGTGTGCATATGAGTCAATCCAAAAAAAAAACATGTTTTTACACATTTTGAAACAAATTGTAACTGAGCAAGAAATTTATTTTTAACTTTCGCAATTTTGAATTCTCAACGAGTAAGATCATTTTTGAACAAAATAGTTGAATTGTTGAATTAAGAACATCAGTTTTTAACCAAATATCGAATAGTTATATTTTCGTTTCAAAAAATTAATTTTCAATTGAAAAAACTGAATTTTCTCCCAAATTTTTGAATTTTGAAGCCTTAATGAAGAATTTTCTACAATGCAGTTGATTTTTCAACACGAAAATATGAATTAATAATAATTAAAAAGTTAATTTTCAACCAAACATTACAATTTTTAGTTAAAAACCCTACTCTTCAACAAACAAGAAAAAACTTTAACTAAAATGATGAATTTTTAACTAAGAAATGAATTTTTAACAAAGTAGTTCAAAATTCGACCAATTAGTTGAATTCTCCACCAAACTATTGAATTTTCCAGAGAAAATTCAAATTTTTTACAAAACAGCTGAATCTTTAATCCGGAAACACGAATTTTCAACAAGAGTTGAGTTTTCAACCAAAAAAGATTTTTTAGCCAATAAAGAACAAAAAATTTATTCAAAATGTCGAATTTTAAAGCGAGAAGATTATTTTTCTACAAAAAAGGACGAATTTTTAACAGATTACATCAATTTTTAACCAAATATTTGAATTTTCAAAATAAAAAAGATCAACTTTGAACCAAAAATAGAATTCCTACATTTTCATTTCATGAAACTAATTTGCAAATGAAAAAAACAATTTTCTACCAAATTATTGAATTTTCGTGCCAAAAAAAGTACTTTCTACAATACTCTCGAATTTTTAACTCAAAAATATAAGCTTTCAATACAAAAAATAATTTTCAGTCAAAAATTGCAATTTTCAGTTTAAAAAAATGAATTTTTAACAAAGTAGTTTGATTTTGAACCAAAAAGTCAGCTTTTCAACGAAATAAATATATTTTCAACCAAATAGTTACATTTTTAACCAACTTTCTGCCGAAAAATATAACTTTTGAACGAAATTTGAACTTGCAACCAATTAGTTGAATTTCCGTCTCATCTGAAAATAGTGATTTCGATTTTACATTTGATATATTATTACGATGTTTAAACTATTTTTTATTTATATATCAGTTATTTAAATGAATGTTGCGTTTTAAATAAAGTGAGATGATGATAAAATAAAATCGAAATTCTAAAGCTTTCATTCGAAAACATTTTTTCAAGCCTTAATTTTCAATAATACAAAATATGTACTCTTTAAAAATTGTAATTTAATTCATTTTATAATAATACATATACATTACTAATAATATATTTACTGTTTGAGTTAATACTTCTAAGCAAAATATTTTTCCCAAGCTCGTTACAAAATATTAGAAATCATCAGTAAGAGATTAATTAAAAAAATGTAAAGTAAACATTTATTATAATTTCTTAGCTGGCCACGTTTTTCTCAGAGCAACCGCTTGACCGAGAGTTTGTCAGCAAAATCTAAGCGGTTCCGTAGCTCACTTGTTTAATGCGTGCGCTAGATTTAGGTTTTAGGACAGGTTTTAGGTAGTTAGGTAGGGTTCGATTCCGCAGCGGGGGCGATTTTTCAAAGCGTTTGAGCGTGCGATCAAATGTGTAAGGCTCTGTGCGTGCAATTGTATAAGAATAATCGTAAATTAAGTGCACTAATCATATATAAAATAATTTTTTCCTTTTCAAATTGATCGACATTTACATCATTTTTGTTGTCGAAAGTTTCGAGCTAATCTATTTATAAATCGTGTATAGAATGCGTGCAGTGCATATATACATATACATATATGCGTTACAATGCAAAATCGGCAAAGTTACTCTTCACAGAAGTAAGGCATACTACACGAAATAGTAACTCTCATACTCCTGAGTGTGGACGGTTACCAAGTGGTGAGGTGCATCCTAATATTTGAAATTGTTCATCCTACTTCTTTTAAGAAGTCAGTTCAAATAACCTGAATGCGAAATAGTAATTTTAACAAAATTCACCGACGAAAAGCTGAGGTTCAATTTAAAATAGTTAGAGCTGCTGGTTCACAAAGTTTTTTTAACGATCCACTTTTTTCCGTGTAGTGTAAAATTTACAAATTTTAATGTGAAGTGTAAAATTTTTAATGTCAAATGTAAAATTCAATATTTTTAAATCAAAAATTCTAAATTTTTGAAATGTTAAATTCAAAATGCAAAATGTAAAATGTAAAAGGTATTCTCCATCGCGGAATGCAGATGGGTGAATTAACGTTGGCTTCCGTATTATATAAAAATTCCCAGGGATTTGAAGGTATGTTTAAATTAAGTCAGCAATTGCGATTACGTTTTCCGTGGTTCAGAGGTTCAAGAAAAAAAGTAATCTGATGTTTTTTCATCGACTATTGTTGCCACGAAGAATATTGCAAACGGACGCTATACAAAGTTTCAAAAAAATCAGAGGAACAAGAAATGAGAATAACTATCAATTCCCGCGCTTACCTGGCACAATCAAATAAACAGGACAGCAATATACTCAAATTGCTTGATAAATTGTTGATAAAAAGAAAATGATAAATTATACAAAAAATATAAAATGTAAAATTGTCAAAAAAATTGAAAAAAAATCTATTTCATACTACAATTGTAAATAATACATAATATGCAAATATAAAACAAAATGACTATGATTCCAATTTTTAATTGTACAGTCTAATCACTTAACAAAAAAATTATTTGAGAGGCATGGTTTTATTTTTCAGGCAAAAGTTTTTAATTTTTTCATTGAATAATGTGGAAAGGCTCTTAGAAAATTGAAAATATACATAAAAAGTGTTCATTTTTTAATTATTTTCCACTTTTCTGAATTACTTGAAATGCTTTTAAACTCTTTCAAATCCTTTTTGAATTCCTTCAAATTCCTTGAAATCTTCTGAATGCCTCCAAATTTCTTATTATATCAGAATTCATCTAAAAAATTAATTTATACATTAAAATTTGTTTTGAAATCTTATTCAATATTCTCTTAAAAATTTTCCTACAATTTTTTGAAAATTCTGCAAAAGTAGAAAAACTACCTTAAAATCATCCAGATTCTTTTTTGAAAATTTTGGAAATCTTATCAAATATTATTTTTAAATTAATTTTTTAAATAATAAATCGTTTTAAATTTTGGCAGCAAACTTAAGAAAATTTTAGTATTTTCTCAAAACCCTTGAAAATCCTTGAAAACCTTTAAAATTTTATTGCAAAACCTTCGAAAATCTAAATTTAGTTTTTTATTTTTCGAAATCTTTTCCAGTTTTATATTAAGTTTGGATTTTCTCAAAACTTCTAAATATGTCTTAAGCCAACTAAATTTTTTTCCAAATTGATAATTGTTCAATTGTTATTTATGCATCAAAATTCAATAATTTCACTCACATTTATTAAAAAATTTTCAAATAGAACAATTAAAATTGTGACGTTCAAAGTATAAATTTAACATTCTGAAATATTAACGATATTTACAATGTAATTAATAAAGATAATATTCAGATAATTGCACATTGACATTGCAATTCAGATAATTAATAAAGAAAATTAATAAAAATATTTACAATTTAATGTACAACATTAACACTGTAAAATTTACAATGTACAGTTTACAATGTAAAATTTACAATGATCAATTTAAAATTAACAATATTTTAGAACAATAGTTCAGTTTAAAATTGTTTAGTTCTTAATATTTGCTTTATTATTGCTCATTTCAAATGGAAAGTAAAATATTGCTAAATATTCAAAAAAATGTACTCCCCAATTAAAAAATTTAAAATTACATAAATGGTTAAACATAGAATAATTTAGATTGAAATAATATTTCAATAGAATTTGGAATTGAATAGGAGCGTTTAATTTTGAAATTATTTTAAAATTAAGACTATAGTTCATAAAGTTTCAATCGAACGTTTACATTTTAACTACTGAGGCTTTTAAATTGGAAAATTGATATTTTTTACGTTAAAATCTGTAACTTGGTTAATTTCAAACAGACTCAGAATCGTCTAGTGAAATCAATTATTGTTCAATTTTCAGTAATCGAACTACAGTCAATGTGATATTTTTTTTTAATTTTCTACGATAATTTGCATAAAATTAAAAGTGTTTTTATGACTTTAAACGCCCACATTGTAAAAATGTAAAATCCTGTAATTTTCTGTAATACCTTGTAGATTTTTACAACAGAATACAAAAAATATTAATAAAAAGTCATACAAATTTTTGAATTGTACAAAATTATACTTCATTCTTAATTTTTTTACTTTTCTACACGAAAATACAAGATAAAAAATAGCTATTTGTATTTAACTGTATTTTTTTGTTAAATTTCGTACATTTTTTACAAAAAAGTACAGATTTTTACAAAAAATTACAGTTGTAGAAATGTTTTACTTTGTTGTAAAAATTTTTTCCACCAGGGCAATTGAAAAAAAAAGTATGTCTGGGAACCAATTCATGCTGCGAACAGCATTAGCTGCAAACACTTGTCATTATTATTAGTAATTGATGAAAGAATAAAACCATCGCAGATTATTGTCAATAAATAATAAATTAAAGATAATTTTCCACTTTTCCAGCTTTTTCAGAAATTAATAATAATATAGTTCTTTCAGAGATCATGAGTTTGAAGCACTAAATATTAAAGAGCTTCTCTTAAATTAAGACTGATCAAAGCAACCACGTGTTATAGTCATAATCGTGACACAGGAGATTTTTCAATTGCAGGATGATCCAGGAATAACCGTCACTAATTTCATAAATTCTGATAGGGTAAAATTCTATTCTGTATAAGGGCTAGCCAGACTTTTTTTGATAAATCTCTCACTTAGAAAGTTTTTAAACAAAGAAAACCCAGTTAATTTTCAAAAATAAACAATAAAAAGTTTATATTTCATAGAAGAAGAATTTCGTCGATCGTTTCGATTAATTTATTTATTTTCAGGAGGTTTCCACTATTTTCAACTGTTTTTCCTCCGATCGAGGCTCGGTGACTTCATTGCTTGACTAAGCGTGTCTAACTAAAGCAGAAGCAGGGCGATTATTTACGTAATGATTATCTCACATCTTGCCAGAGCTTGGCTTCGATTTCTTAGCCAGAGTAATCATCATACCTTAGAATGTATATTGCTCAGTTTACTATCTCCAGTGTACAATATCAAATTTACAATGTACAATTTACAACTTAAAATATTGAGAATCTACATGATATACCATTTCACTTTCGTTATTTTTTATGCTGACTAACTCTGTACTTTGATTTTATCCTTGCTTCGTTTAACTAGTATTTTTACTTTTCTGTTTTTGTCCCTATAATCATTTTTTAGTCTAATTCTCTCATCATCGCTAGGGCCTGTAGTATACAACTTCCTTAGATACGTTTGCTTTTTTCGTGAACGGCTACGTTGATTTCATCATTACACTGAGCATCACCAGTCATTCTTCCTACAGCTGCGTCAATTTCTTAGCCAGAGTAATCATCATACTTCAGAATGTATAATTGTATATTGCTCAATTTAATATCTCCAGTGTACAATACCAAGTTGACGATGTATAATTACAATTTACAGCTTACAATATTGACAATGTACATGATATACCATTTCACTTTTGTTATTTCTAATGCTGCCTAACTCTGTACTTTGATTTTACCCTTGCTTTGTTTAACTAGCATTTTTACTTTTTTGTTTTTGTTCCTATAATCATTTTCCAGACCAATTCTCTCATCATCGCTAGGGCCTGCAGTATTCAACTTCCTTAGATACGTTTGCTTTTTT
>CAKNYM010050735.1:95079-114223 GCA_932195095.1 Andricus curvator
CGCTAGGGCCTGCAGTATTCAACTTCCTTAGATACGTTTGCTTTTTTCGTGAACGGCTACGTGGATTTCATCATTACACTAAGCATCACCAGTCGTTCTTCCTACAGCCGCGTCGATTTCTAAACCAGAGTAATCATCATACCTTAGAATGTATATTGCTCAATTTACTATCTCCAGTGTACAATATCAAGCTGACGATGTACAATTACAATTCACAACTTACAATATTGACAATGTACATGATATACTATTTCACTTTTGTTATTTCTCATGCCGCCTAACTCTGTACTTTGATTTTATCCTTGCTTTGTTTAACTAGTATTTTCACTTTTTTGTTTTTGTCCTTATAATCATTTTCTTAGATATGTTTTGCTTTTTTGCCTTAACGCTAATAATGATATACCTGAGCATAGTCGGAAATTCTATTCGTACTTCTGCTTTCTGTAAATTCTCTATCTTCATTATCGTCTGTTTCTTTTTTTAAATTTTATTCTCTTTCTTCTCTATCCTTGACCACAGTTAATTTTTGAAACTGAGAGGTGATGATCTGATCCGCATTCAGAACCGGTCAATCATAATGTGGCTATCGCCTCAGCACCAGGTGTACGAGTGGATCATTTTGTGCTTGAGCCAAGTATTTGTAATAAACAAGCCTTTTTCCAAACATGAGCTTATCCATTTTCTCTCGGTTATTATTTGTTGTTATTTGTATGACAATGAACAATGTATACAACGTACAATACTGACAATGTATAATTTAAAATGTACACAATTTACAATCAACAATTTTAAATATACAATGTACAATTTATAATATACACTGTTTAAATATACAATGTAAAATTTACAGTGTACAATGTACAATTCACAATTGAAAATTTTAAATTAACAATTTACAGTTCACAATGCACACAATTTACAATGAACAATTTACAATTCATAACTTACAACATTTAAAACATTGACAAAAAATATTTACGACGTAAACGAATGACAATGTATAACATTAACAACGTAAAATTTACAATGAAAAATTTAAAATGAACAACTTACAGTTCACAATGCACACAATCTACAATTAACAATTGATAACTTGCAACATTGACAACATTACAAAAGATATTTGGTAAATTTTGACCGAAATATATTCGGTCTCACGGTTCGTGCAATGTACAATTTACAATTTACAGTGTACAATTTACAACGTACAATTTACAATGTACTTTTTGCCATGTACAATGTACAATGTACAATTCACAATATTGATAATGTACAATATTTACAAACTACAACATTGAAAATGTAGAATATTGAAAATGTAAAAATCAAAATGTCAACAATTCACAATGTGCAACTCAAAATATACAATTCACATGTGCAATTTACACTGTATAATTGACAATGTAAAATTCAAAATGTACAATTTACAGTGTACAATAATAATTGTATAATGTACAATGTACCATTTACAATGTTTAATGTATAATTTATAACTTACAATTATGAAAATGTACAATATTTAAAACGAGCAACATTGAAAAGTACAATATTGACCATTAAAATTTTACGCGTACAATTTACAATATACAATATTAATTATACAATGTACAATGTACAATGTATCATTTACAATGTTTAATATACAATTCATAACATACAATATTGAAAATGTACAATATTTACAACGTGCCATATTGACAAAGTACAATGATGACAATGTACAATTTACAATGTACAATTTAACATAGTTACAAACTAAAACATTGACAATGTAGTATATTACGAAATATAGAATTCACAATGTCAACAATTCAAAATATACAATTCACAATGCATACAAATTACGCTGTGAGCATAGTTTACAATGTACAATTTAAAATAACCACAATTTACAATAATCAATGTACAATTTACAACGTACAATGAACAATTTACAAGTTGCAATATAAAATTTACAATGAAATATTTACAATGTACAATTTACAATGCCAATTTACTTTTTACAATTTACAACATTGACAATGTACAATATTGACAATGTAAAACATTGAAAATGTATAGTTTACAATGTACACAGTTAAAAATTACAATTTACAGCATACAATTTCCTTACAATGGACACAAAGTATTATATACAATTTAAAAGGACCACAATATTTATAAGTTACAATTTATATAATTTATCATTCAAAAATTCACAATTCACAATATTGATAATTTCCTTAATTACTATACGTACAACATTGAAGCTAAACGATTTACAATGTACTATTTGAATTTTACAATTTACACCGTACAATGTATATTAAAAAATTTATAATTTGCAATTTACAATAAACAATTTAGAATTTGCAATGTATAATTTACAACTTACTTTCCACAAGTAACAATTTACAATATTGATAATGTACGATATTTACAAAGTACAAAATTGAAAATGTACAATAATGAACATGTAAGATGTACGATTTATATTTTACAAGTTACAATTCACAATTTACAATCAACAATATACATTTCACAATATGAAATTTACAGTGTACAATGCACAATGTACAACGTACAATAATGGCAATATTCACAACGTGAAACACTGAAAATGTACTATGAACAATTTATTTATTTATTTGCTAATCATTCACTATGATTTACTTATTATAATTTATTTTATATTTACATTTACTTTAATTCACTATTTATACAATTTACAATTTGCAATTTACTATTTACAATTTACAATACTGACAATGTGCAATATTTACAACGTACAAAATTGACATACTATTTACAATGTCCTATTTACAATGCATACAGTTTATAATGCACAATTCACAATATACAATTTACAATGTACTACTTAGAATGCATACAATTTACAATGCACAGTTCAAAATGTACAATTTACAATTTGCTATTTACAATTTACAATGTACAATACTAACAATCTACAATAGTGACAATTTACTATTTACAATGTATAATTTATAATATATCACCGAAAATGTACATTGTATGCATATGATACAATGCATAAATGGTAAAAAGTTTTTCATTGTCAGTATACATTGTTTTTAGGATTTGTAAGAAACAAATAGCAAAGACACTCTGATTTCAAAAGACAAAAAGATTGTACCTTTTCATTAATTTTCTAGTGCTTGACGATGCGATTGGGGAAAAAGTAGCACAATAAGAACAATGAAGCAAAAGAAAATTGTACGGAGATGTGCAATGAGTCGCGAGCTCGTGTACTTTTTCAAGCGTACTTCAAACGTGTGTGGTCCATTATCCATCATAGGAGACGCTCTCTTCAAGTCGCTTGAGCGTCGCGACGCTCTGATGTGAAGTATTAGGCGTGCTCGGGAAATGATCCTTTAAATTGGGACAGGCTGTGGTAGGTCAGTTACAAGTCATTTCCTTCGTGAAATCACCAAGCATGATCGTCGGTTGCGTTTGAGTTCGCGTTGCACTCAATGTCCCGTGTTGCACAAATCGAATGACGAGAATTATTTTTTCGCACTTTCCACATTTATGTCTACACAGAGCCATTAACCAATCTAGAGAAATTCCTTCTTTCATGCTATAGATCCCAAATAAAAAATTGCAATCATTAGTGTACATTTCATTGCAAATCGTATACATTGTACAATAAATGGGTTTTGTTTCTCTTTATTCCGCTTCTATTTGAGGAAACGATTCCATGTTGGTGGTAAGTTGTAAGCTGGCAATTGTAGATTGTACAATACGGTAGCCCCAAAATTTGAAATTAGAATTACAATTTAACATTCACAATTTAGGTAATTTTCAATGTACATTTCATAATGTAAAATTAACAATGTACAATTTACAGTTACAATTTACACTGTATAACTTACAATGTGCAATTTACAATGTACACAATTACATTTAACACGATACTGACAATTTACAATATTTACAAAGTACAACATTGAAAATGCACAATTTGCAATGTACTATTTCCATTTTACAATTTATACTGTACAATGTACAATTTAAAAATAAAAAATAAAATTTACAATTTACAATTCACAATATTCACAATTTATAATTTACAATCTGAAATTTGAAAATAACAAATTACAATCTACAATTTACAATATTGACCATTTGGAATATTTGAAATATAAATGTACAGTTTACAAATTACTAATGATAATGTAAAATTTACCATTACCAAATTAAAATATTGACAATTTACAATAATTACAACGTAAAATTTACAACGTACAATTTACAATATTCACAATTAGCAATGTACAATTAAAAATGTATATGATTGACAATGCAAAATTTACAATATAGAACTTACAATGTACAATGTACAATTCACAGTCTAAAATATGTTGAAAACGTACAATATTAACAACTTGCAACATTGACAACGTGCAATATTGACAACGTGTAATATTGACAATGTTCAATTTAAAATGCACGCATATTTGGAATGCACAATTTACAATGACCACCATTAACAATGAACAATGTACGATGTTCACAACGTACAATTTACAATATACAATTTACAATTTACACAATTTACCATGTATAATTTACAATAAACATAATTTACTATGTACAATTTACAATGTTTAGTTCACAATTTGCAATGCACAATTTACAATGCACAATTTACAATTTACAATATTGTCAATGTGAAATATTTACAACGTATGCTAATGACAATCTACAACATCGACAATGTACAATATTGACAATGTGCAATTTAAAATTTATGTGATATACAATGTATAATATATTGACAATGTACAATGTATAATTTACAATACACATAATTTACAATGTACAATGTTTAGTTTACAATTTGCAATGCACAATGTACAATTTACAATATTGTCAATGTACAATATTTACAACGTATGCTATCGACAATCTACAACATCGACAATGTACAATATTGACAATGTACAATATGGATAATGTTCAATTCAAAATTTACGTACAATGTACAATCTGCAATATATTGACAACGTATAATGTATATAATATAATACAACTTACAATATTGACAGCGTACAACATTGAAAATGTAGAATATTGTCAATATACAATATTCACAATGTACAATATTGACAATAATATAATATTGCCAGTGGACAATATTGATAATATACAATATTAACCACGTACAATTCACAACTTATAATTTACAATTTAGAATCTACAATATTTACAACTTTCAGCATTGACAACGTACAACGTTGACAAAGTACAATATTGACAATATAAAATATTCCAAATGTAAAATTTACAATTTAAAATTTAAAATTTACAATACACAATGTATAATTACCACAATTTACATTTTACAATTTGGATTTAGAAAAAATGAAACAAAGAAGTACTTGTTTCAAAAATTTGTGAATTAAAGTTTGATCACCTCTCAAGGAATATTCAAGGAATGATTTTCACCCAGTACCAAGTATTTTTTAACTAATTCTCAATTGTTTAAACAATTATTATTTGTTTGAACAATATTTTTTTGCTAGTGAATCTTGAAAAGATAATATTTTCTGGATTCATTGACACAATTACCAAAGGTAAAAAGTAACATTTGTTTGTCGAGGATGCTTGTCCATTATTTAAACAATTTTAATTTGTTTAAAAAAATGTTCTCCCTGTAAATCGTGAAAAGTTTGTATTCTCTGGAATTATTTATGTATTTAATGAATGTTGAGAGTGGTATTTTTTTTTAAAGATAGTTTGCAGTTATCTAAACAATTAAAATCACTTTCTTCTTTTCATGTGAAAGATGGAGAAAATTCTATTTTTTCGAAATCTCTTACACTATTTCGCTTATTAATCAGTATTTTCTTACCTCTACGAAATTGATTTTTAAAAAAACTATCCATAATGTAAATGAAAAAAAATGTTTAAAATATGAATTTTATTTAAAAAGTGATTATTATTTAAAAAATGACGGTATAGATTCTGAGATAAAAAATACTGAATAATATGTGAAATAGTGTAAGAGATTTCTAAAAACTAGAATTTTCTCCACCTTTCCTATGAAAAGGCGCAAGTAAATGATTATTAATTGTTTAGATAATTTCAAACTGTCATTCAAAAAAAAAAATCACTTATCACTCTTAAAATTCATGAGCTGCGTTATTTATTTGAAAAAATAGCAACTTTTTAAGAATTATAGGAGGCAAAAATTATTTAAAGAATTCAAAATTAGTTAAAAATCACTTTAACATACCTTAAAATGTGACTTAAATTCGATTTACAAAAAGTTAATAACAAGTACTTCTTTCTCCCATTCTTTCGACAACCAAGGCTTTCCATGTATGAAACCTAATGTTAATTCCAAAAGCTCGGGGGAGGGGGGGGATTAATACTTATTAATGACAAATTAAAAAAAAAGGGAATTTCTTTTTTCGGAAAACGAACAATTTGGGGGGGGGGGGGGTGTCAACTACTAAAAATCGAAAGTCGAATATTTACAGGTATAAATTTGGACCACCTCATTGTACAATATAAATAGTACTTAGAGTAGACTATGAATTGTAAGATGCAGATTGGAAATTTACATTGAAATTTAAATTAAAAATTGCAAGTTGTTAATTTCTTACTGTACATTGCAAAGTGCAATCTGTGAATTGTTCACTGTAAATTGTACATTGTAAATTAGACAATGCAAATTTACATTGTTAATTATATACTGTAAATTTACATTGCAAATTGGATATTGTAAATTGTTCATTGCTTATTGTCAATTATACATTGTATATTATAATCGTGAATTGAACATTGTTAACTTCAAATTGTGAATTGCAAATTTTAAATTGTAAGTTTTCAATTGTGAATTGTCAATTGTTAATTGTTAATTTTACATTGAAAATTTTTCACATTAATCGTGAATTGTGTATCGCAAATTGTACATTGAAAAGTTCATTTAGTGGACTGTAAATTTGGGATTGTAAATTGAAATATGTAATTTGTAAATTGTGAATAGTAAATTGCGCATTGTAAATTATACATTATCGTTTGTAAATTCGAAATTGTAAATTTTAAAATATAAGTTGTAAATTATAAATTGTAGATTGTAAATTGCAAACTGTATATTGAATATTGTAAAATTTAAATTGTAAATCGTAAATCGTACATTGTACAATGCAAATTGAATATTGCTGACTGCAGAGTAAGAATTGTAAATTGTACATTTTACTTTGCGAATTGTAAACTTCAAATTATATTATGAATATTGGTAACTTTAAATTGTAAATCGTGAACTGTACATCGTACAATGCAAATATTATATTTCTGTATGTAAAGTGTGAATTGCTAATTGTACATTTTACTTTGCAAATTGTAAACTGCAAATTTTATATTGAATATTGTAAACTTTAAGTTGTGAATCGTAAATTGTACATTGTGCAATGCAAATATTACCCTGTTGACTGTAAATTGGGAATTGTGAATTGTAAATTGTACATTTTAATTTGTATATTGTAAACCGTAATTTGGAGGTTCTGCATTATCCTTATTAAATTTTCTGCTTTGTAAATTGTAAATTGTCACTTGTAACTTGTGAATTGCGAATTATAAATTGTATATTGAAAATTGTGAACTGTAAGTTTTAATTGTAAATCTTATATTGTGCAATGTACATTGTACAATGCAAATTGCATGTTGTAGACTGTAGAGTGGAAATTGTAAATTGTTTATTTTAATTTGTAAGTTATATACTGTAAATTCTAAATGATCTTTTGTAAATTGTACTTTGTGAATTGTACGTTGTAAATTATAAATTGTAACTTGAAAATTGTAAATTCAAAATTGTAAATTATAATTTAATAATTGTGAATAATACATTGTAAATTGTGATTTATAATTTAATAATTGTAAATTGTAAATTGTGTATTGAAAATTGAACACTGTGAAATGTACATTATAAATCATAAATTGTACATTGCAAATCGTTCAATGCAAATTGTATATTGTTGCCTGTAGAGTTGGAATTGTAAATTGTACATTTCAATTTGTAAATTGTAAACTATGAATTGTATATTGTACATTGTACATTGTAAATTGCAAATTGTACATTGTTGATTGTGAAGTGTGAATTTTAAATTCAAATTGTACATTATAATTTGTAACTTGTAAACTATAAATTGTATACGTTGTGAATTGTCTATTGTAAATTGTAAATTCTGCATTCGAAATTGTACATTGTAATATAATAATGACATTTTATAAATTGTGAATGTTAAATTGTGAATTGTAAATTGTGTATTGAAGATTGTAAATTTTAATTTTTAAATCAAGCATAGTAAATTGTGAATTGTTGACTTTACAGTGGAAATTGTAAATTATACATTTTGATTTATAAATTGAAACTGTGAGTTGCAAATTGTAAATTCTTTATTATACTTTGTAAATTGCGTACATTGTAAAATGTACTTTATAAAATTTCGAATTGTACATTGTTAGTTGTAAATTTTACACAGAAAATTGTAAATTGTAAACTTTAAATCTTACATCATTTCTTAAAATAATTTTTTGTTTTTATAATATGATATTCTACACAACTTGGCGAACATCTGACTTGATAAAGTCACCCAGGTAAATATAAAAAAAAAGAAAAAGAATCGGTAAACTTTTCAAAGAAGCATCGATACACCGGCCCCTTCGAGCATATATAAACATTAAAGCCTATTACTTTTCGATCTCAATTTCGAGGCGAACGCAGAACTTTTTAAATTACACTGAGTGGAAGAAGGTACAACCGAGGGGTTCCAAACTTCGAACCCGCAGTCTCTTGTTACAAACGACGCCGACACCCACCTGTGTCGGTCTCTCCCACTCTCTCTCTCTCTCCCCCCCCTCTCTCTCTCTCTCGCTCTCTCTCAACTCCGGGGTTTTACCATCTTCCTCACACCTTCTGGCACCCGCAGTCCGAAATTGAAATTGACCTGATACACTTATATAGTTAACAACCGCATGCCTCGACGAAGAGGGCAACATGCCTATTGACGACTTTTTTTAAAATAATTTTTACAAGGTGCAAACAAAATCCACTCTCTAAATATAGAATATGTTCCTCATTTTAAACTGGAATTTTTTAAAAGTTGACGTGAGTCCTCATTGTCACGCACGTAATTTCATAAAGAAATAATATGAACAAATGGACAGTCTCGGTATTTATGGGCAGAAGCTCATCACTAGCAATACAACTCAAAGACAATGAGAAAAAGTGAAATATTCTTCTGCCCATAAATGCCGATAATGTGAGTAGAATTAAGAAAAAAAACAAACTATTTTCTTCTTAAAAATGCCAAAATTGAGAATTTGTTCATATAATTTGTTTATAAAATAAACAAATAATATCGGATAACAAATTTGTATTGCTTGATGCCACTGGCAACATAGCTTGAGCGAAATGAAGAAAAAAATGATTTTTTTTTCTTAAAAATGCCCAAACTATCCATTTGTTTATAAAATTTGTTTATAAATTTAGGAAATAATATCGGATGACAAATTTTCATTACTAAATATCACTGGCGATATAGTTTGAGTGAAATGAAGAGAGAAAACAATTTACTTCTCCTTATTAAGGCCTTCACTGTGCATTTGTTTATATAATTTGTTTATAAAATCAACAAATGATATCGGATGACAAATTTTCATCACTTGATACCACTGGAAACCTATCTTGAGCGAAATAAAGGAAAAAAATTATTTTCTTTTTCTTAAAAATGCCTAAACTATCCATTTGTTTATAAAATTTGTTCATAAATTTAAAAAATAATATCGGATGACAAATTTTGATCACTAAATATCACTGACGATATAGTTTGAGTGAAATTAAGAGAGAAAACAATTTACTTCTCCTTATTAAGGCCGATACTGTGCAATTTTTTATATAATTTGTTTATAAAATTAAAAAACAATATGTGATCACAAATTTCCATTACTAAATATTACCAGCTACATAGTTCGAGTAGAATTAGGAGAAAAACAACTCTTTTCTTTTTATAAATGCCGATATTAAGAATTTGTTTATATAATTCGTTTATAAAATTAAGAAATAATATCAGATGATAAATTTTGATTACTTAACATCACTGGTAACATAATGTGGAGAGAATTAAGAGAAAAATAACATCCTTTTCCCTAGAAATGCCGACACTGCTTTTTTGTTTAAATACTTTGTTTATAAAATCAACAAATAATATCAGATGGCAAATTTTCGTCACAAGAAACATCACTTGCAACATAGTTTTAGTGAAATGAAGAGGAATATCTACTTCCTTCTTCTTGTAAATGCCGACAGCGGACACTGCATTTGTTTATAATTTTTAAAAATAAAATAACCAAATAGTTTCGGATGAAAAATTTTCATTAGGAGATATCACTGGTAACATAGTTTGAGTCAAATGAAAAGAAAGAAACAATTTTATTCTCCTTATAAGTGCCGACACCGTCCACTTTTTTTGTATAATTTGTTTATAAAATAAAAAAATTATATCAAATAACAACTTTCCGTTGCTAAATATCACTGGCAACATATTTTCAGTGAAATGGAGAGAAAAAACTATTTCTTTCTTCTTAAAAATGCCGAAAGTGTGCATTTGTTTATATAATTTGTTGATAAAATTAACAAATAATATCAAGTGATGAATTTGTATTACTGAATATCACTGGACTCATATATGAGGAAAATTAGGAGAGAAAACAATTCCTTTCTCGTTAATAATGCTGAAACTGTGCATTTGTTTATATAGTTTGTTTATAAAATTACCAAATAATATCGAATAATAAATTTTCATTATTACACATCACTGGCAACATAGTTTCAGTGAAATGAAGAATATCTACTTCCTTCTTCATGCAAATGCCGACACTGCATTTGTTTATAATTAAAAAAAAAATAAAATTAAGAAATAATCTCGCATGAAAAATTTCAATTAGGAAATATCACTGGTAACATAGTTTGAGTGAAATGAAGAGAAAAAGCAATTTACTTCTCTTTAAAAATGCCGACACGGTACATTTGTTTATACCATTTGTTTATAAAATTAACAAATTATATCAAATGACAAATTTTCATTACAAGATATCACTGGCGATATTGTTTGAGTCAAATTAAAAGAATACACGATTTTTTTCTTTTTTTAAATGCCCAAACTATCCATTTGTTTATAACATTTTTTGATGAAATTAACAAATAATATCGGATGATGAATTTTTATTATTAAACATCACTGGCAACATTATATGAGGAGATTGAGGAGAAAACACAATTTTCTTCTCCTTATTAATGCCGACACTGTGCATTTGTTTATATAATTTGTTTATAAAATCAACAAATAATTTTGGATGACAAATTTTTATTATAATCTATCATTTTGTCGGTAAAATAAATCAATTTTAATGTTGAAATGAACTTTAAAAAAAACAATCTATAATATTGTGTATTTCTTAATACAATTTCTTGAACCTTCTTTCTTCATTTCACCCTACTGTCTGATGTAGAGCTAGACGGGCCGAAGAAAGGTGAAGGCTAAAGAACGGAAGTTAAAAGGAGGTGGTGTTAGGATGGGAAGGGTGTATACAATAAGAAAAGAGGGAAGAGGTTTTTATATACGGAAGAGGTTTTTATATTTGGAAGAGGGTCAAAGGGTAATGGTGGAAAGGTGGCATATGATAGGAGTAGAAGGAAAAGGCTGTAATGGAGTATGGAGAGCTAAGAATGAAGAGGAATTTTAAAAGGAAGATGTAGGAGGAAGTTTTGGTTTCTGAAAATGTGAGGGTAGGAGACGGACTCTAATGGGCAGGGGGTATATGAGAGTAGTAGAAAGAAGAGGTTGTAATAAAGAAAAGAGAGCTAAGGCTTTATGGGGCGGATGTGATAAATAATGAGGTGGCATATGAGAGCAGTAGAAGGAAGAGTTTGTAATAAAGTAGGGTTGACGAGGATGTGGGGGGAGGATGTGAGGGGAAGATACAGTAAGTAATGGGAAAGGGGCATATGAGAGTAGCAGGAGGAAGAGGTTCTAATGAAGTAGAGGGAGTCGAGAATGTCAGGTAATGAGACGAGAAGTGATGGAGAGGGAGCATGTGAAAGGAGAAGATGTAATATGTAAGGGGGACTGACAAGTTGAGGGCGTGAGGAGTTGTGTTGAAGGCATAGAAGCGTAGTAGAAGAAAGAGTTTGTGATAGAGTGGGGGGCTGCGGATGAGAGGGGCATATGTGGTGAGTAATAAGTAGTGAAGCAGAATAAATCAGTAGTATTAATAGTAGTAAGTTGTAGAAGGAAAAGGTCTTCAGTCAATTAAGGGGCTAAGGATGCGAGGAAAGGAGACAGTGGTTGATAAGGAAGAGGAGAATATAAGAGCAGTTGAAGGAAGACTTTGAAATGAAGTAGGGAGAGCTGAGGATATGTGGGGAAGAGGCAGTGGGTGATCAGGCGGAAGCACATGAGAACAGTAGAAGGATATAAGGATATAATTAAGGATACAAGAGGTGGAGGCGGTGGGTAATGAGAATGGGAGATGCAGAGTAGAAAAAGATAGAGGTTGTAATAAAGACGGAGAGCTGATGATCTGAGGGAAGGAGGCAGTGTGTGATGAGTAGGGGGGCAGTGGGTGATTAGAATTGGGTGTAAAAGAATAATAGAGGAAAGAAGTTATAGTAGTCGGAAGACTTAATATGTGATAAGAGGATGTGTTAGGTAATGAGGATATGAGAGATATGAGAGCATATGAGAGTAGTATGAGGAAGAGGTTGTAATAAAGTAGAGTGAACGAAGGATGTAAATGAGCCGAGGTGTGATAGTGAGGGGGTATCCGAAAGAAGATGTTTTCATGTATAAGCTAGAATTAGGGTGTGTCGGGTGGGAGCGGTTGGTGATAGGGAATGCACATGCACAAGGAGTATAAGAAATAGTTTGTAATAGAGTAGAATGCTGTGTATAAGAAAGGAGGATGCGGTGAGTTATAGTAAAGAATGTGATAATAGTGAAAGAAAGAGTTTGTAGTAAATGAAGAGGCTAAGGATGTAAGAGGAGGAGACATTGAAAATGGGGGAGGGGCATATGAAAGTCGTAGAAGGAAGATGTTGTAATAGAGGAGGGGGAGCTATGAGGATGTGAGTGGATGAGGCAGTGAATGATGTGGTGGAGGCATACAAGATGAGAAGATGTGATAATGTATAAGGGTGACTAAAGATGTGAGGAGCAGGGGAGGCTTGTGTTGTGGAGTAGGCGTGGACATAAAAAAGAAGAAATAGCTTCCAATAAGTAGTGGAGGAGAAGAAGACATGAGTAGTGGAGGGTGATGGGTGGTCGATGGATGAGAGGAGGAGGAGAATATAGTGTATTATGGGTAAAGGAAAGTGCGAGGGGTTGGGATCGCGATGGGTAAAAGAGAGTAAGGAGGGGAAGTGATAATTATAAAGGAGGAGAGTGGGGAGGGAAAGTGATAATTATGAAGGAGGATTGTGGAGGGAGGGTGGAGGGTATAAGGTTGATGTTTTCCTGTCTTAAGGACGTGTTGAACGTCCTAAGGACGTTCCAAACGTCTAACAAACTAGGCTGCTTGCAATAAAAATTTTTTTATCCTATTTCGTCCTGAGGATGTAATATGTAAAAGTGAGATGACAACTGTAGTTTTCACCCCCCCCCCCCCCGTTTTTAAAATCGATTTCACGTTTATTCTGCGTTATTTCGCGTTGCTAAAGAGTTGTTCTGTAGTGAGTAGAATTTTTGTCCAAAAAGAACTAAAAAACAAGACCTTTTAACAAAATATTGAAATCCACAACTAAAAAGATAAATTTTAAAAAAAGATGAATTTTCAACAAAATACATGAATTTTCCACCAAAACAGGCAAAATTGGAAATCGACATCAAATAGTTGAATTTTCTACCAAAATAGTTGAATTTTCAACCAGAAAAGATGAATTTCAAACCAGAAATGGAATACTTACGTTTTTAGTTAAAAAAATTAATTTTCGACAAAAAAAACAAACATTTTCTACCAGTTGAAATTATTCACAAAAAGCCAATTTTCAACCATATACATGCATTTTCTACCCGACACTAAGATTTTTCAACAAAAAACTTAATATTCTACCAAGCAGTTAATTTTTTAAAAAGTTTAATTTTTAACAAAATAGTTTAGAATTTTCTGCCAAAGTAATAAAATTTTCAACTAAGAAAGATAAATTTGCAACTAAAAAAGATGATTTTTCATTCAAAAATGGAATAGCTACATTTTCAGTTTAAAAAATTAATTCTTAACAACAACAACAAACATTTTTTACCAAGTAGGTTATTTTTCAAACAAATAGTTTATATTTTGACCAAATATTTGAATTTTCTACCAAAAAAGTTGAATTTTTAATCAAAGATTTGAATTCTCAACTAAAAAAGATCAGTTTTCAACCAAAAATGGAATAGTTAAATTTTTAGTTAAAAAAATTAAGTTTCAGCAAAAAAGACGAACTTCCTACAAAATAGTTAATTTTTCAAATTAATAGTTTAATTTTCAACAAAATAGTTGAATTTTTAACTAAAAAAGATAAGTTTTCAACTAAAAAAGATCAATTTTTATCCAAAAATGGAAGTCACATTTTCAGTTTGAAAAAATTATTTTTAACAAAAGAAAAATTTACCTAGTAGGTGATTTGTCAAGTAAATAATTAGATTTAAAACCAAATAGTGGAATTTTCTACCACATTAGTTGAATTTTCAACCAAGTAGTTGAATTTAAAAAAAAGGTCAGTTTTAGACCAAAAATAAAATAGTTATATTTTCAGTTTAAAAAATTATTTTTTGACAAAATTTTTTTTTTTTATAAAATACATGTATTTTCCACCCGACACTATTAATTTTTAATAAAAAAGTCAATTTTCTACTATGCAGTTCAATTTTCTACCAAAATAGTTGAATTTTCAACCAAAAAGATGCATTTTCAACCAAACAGTTGCATTTTTACCAAAAAATGTGGTATCTACAAAGATATGATTTCTCAAACAAAAAAAGAGGTCTTCTCTACAAAGCAATTGAATTTTTAACAAAAATGTCATTTTAAACTATATTGTTTAATTTTCTACCAAATTATTGAATTCCCAAGCCAAAAAGACGAATTGTCTACAAAGATGTTGATTTTTCAAACCGAAAAGATGAATCCTCAACAAAACCTGTAATACTTGATATTTCAACCAAAAACTATAAATAAAATAAAAAACAGTTGAATTCAACCAAAAAAGACGAATTTTCAGAAAAATAGTTAAATCCTCAACAAAATACATGAATTTTCAACCAAATAGTTGAATTTTTAAATGAAAAGGATCAATTCTCAAGTGAAAAAGTTGTACAAATATGTGAGGTGGAACGAAGAAACCAGCCTTAGGACCGGAAAATCGATTTTCCGGTTTTTATTGATTCTGAATTATTAAGAATTGCCCTATCGAATAAAAAAATCCCTATTGTTCCACGATAAAAATTGAATTTTCTGGAGCTCAAAGTAAACTCATTTTCGACCCTAAGGCTGGTTTCTGCGTTCCACGTCACACATAGTTTATACATAGTGGACAAAACACTTATATTTTTCATTTGTTTTCTATACCAACATAAGAGTTGTAGCATTTTCGACCCCCGATCGATGAATGACCTTGACCTTGCCATGACCTTTTGAGGTCAAATTTTCGATTGGTCAAGGTCATACCTGGACGTAAAATGTTCCGCCCTTTCACTTCCTGGGGTCATAAATAGTGGTGCCCATTTAAAAAACTCAATTTGACCTTGAAATGACAGTGAAGGTCATCGCCAAGGTCAATGCCAAGGTCAAGGTCACTATTCAATCGGGCGTCAAAAATGCCACAACTTTTGTGTTAGTCATATTCTCCGAAAATGGTTCCCTTCCAAGATATTTCTCTGTTCCCATACTTTTAGAACACCCTGGGTTTTCAATTAAACATATAAATTTTTAAGCACAAATGGAATAGTTATATTTTTAGTTTAAAAAAAAGCTGGTTAAATTTTCCACTCGAGAGATGGATTTTCAACTTTCAACCAGGTAGTTTAATTTTGATGATGAATTCTCAACAAAAATGTTATTGATGATATTTCAGCCAGAAAAGAATTTAATTTAAATCAAAAACTATTGAATGTTTTAAAAAAGTTACGAATTTTCAAGAAAATAGTTAAATTCTGAACCAAAGAAATGAATCTTAGACCAAAAAGATACATTTTTAACAAATTAGTTCCTCCGAGTGATGTAAGATATTTTATTCGAAATCAGTGTTTAATGAGACTGTAGGACTGTGTGAAAATATATTATAAATATATATATGAAAATATATCTGAATATATATTTGGTCATGAAAATATACGACTGACGTGGCATTGATCTGCTTGGCTGTGATTGGTAATCTTTATGGCGCGAAGTTTGAAAATGGTTCGGTCCGAGCTGGAGTATTATATATATGTCTACAGTAAAATTAGATTACTCTTTCATATTATAGTGTGGCGGCCTCCAATGGATTGGTGACCTTGACCTTGCTATGACTTTCCGACGTCAAATTTTCGGTTGGTTAAGGTCAAATCTGGACTTAAAATTTTCCGCTCTCTCAGTTCCTGGGATCAAAAATAGTGGTGCCCATTTATTAAAATCAATTTGACCTTGAAATGATAGTGAAGGTTATGGTCAAGGTCAAGGTCACCATTTGATCGAGCGTTAAAAATGCTACAACTTTTGTGTTAGTCATATTCTCCGAAAATGGTTCCCTTCCAAGATATTTTGCTGGTCCCATACTCTTAAAACGCCCTGGGTTTTCAATTAAACATATAAATTTTTAACCAAAAATGGAATATTCATATTTTCAGTTAAAAAAAAGCTGGTTAAATTTTCCACTCGAGAGAAGGATTTTCAACTAAAGTGAGGAATATTCACCAGAAAAATTGATTTGTATCAAAGTAGTTCAACTTTCAACCAGGTAGTTTAATTTTGAAACAAAAACGATAAATTCTCAACGAATAGTGTTATTGATGATATTTTGGCCAGAAAATAATTTAATTTAAATCAAAAACTATTGAATGTAATACAAAATTACGAATTTTCAAGAAAATAGTTAAATTTTGAACCAAAGAAATGAATCTTCAACCAAAAAGATAAATTTTCAGCAAAGTAGTTCCTCCGAGTGATGTAAGATATTTTATTCGAAATCAGTGTTTAATGAGACTGTAGGTTTTCTGGTCCAAAATAACGTACAGTCCACAAATATTGACCGATTTGGACAAAAAAATTCGAAGGAAAAGCTGATCAGATTTCTAAGAGAGTTTTCGAGCCTGATATTTAAATTAGGTTTTCAATTTTTTTATAAATAAACAAATATGACGAAAGAAATGGCCATTTTTTCTATTTGACGTTCCCGCTGCTCGTCAATAACAGGACAATTGTTGAATTCACCTAAGTTTCATAGACTAATATTAGTTAAAGATTTTCTAATATTATACAATATACAGACACATTTTTATAAACAAATTATTTGTTGAAAAAATGTTTTCTACGATTTCCCATAATCATACATTTTTTTAAGTTATATTACAATAAATTTGTATGGAAACAATATTGTATTCAAAAACATTTCTCTTAAGATTAAAATTGTTCATATTATAAACAAATTCAATGAACAAATGCAGTAATCAGGCATTTTTCGACAGAAAAATTTGTTTTTTTCGATGTCAGTTTTTTTTGAATTAGGAACTTTATGATGATTTCAGCAAAATTCATAATTTTTTGATTAATCTTATGATTTTTTAAAACAAATTTAATAAACAAATGCATTATTCGGGCATTTGTCGGCAGAAAAATTCGTTTTTTTTTATGTCGATTTTTTTTTTCATTAGGAACTTCATGATAACTTTAGAAAAATTCAATATTTTTTGATCAATTTCATATATTTTTTAAAACAAACTTAATGAATCATTTAAGCATCTGTCGATGGAAAAATTATTTTGTTTTCAAAATCAGTCTTTTTAATTGGGAACTTATTGATTGCAATGGCTTCAGAAGAGGTGATTGATACTGTTAAGTTTGAAAACTATTAAAAACACTATTAAAAAGACTGACATCGAAAAAAAATAATTTTTCCTTCGACAAATGCCTGAATAATGCATTTGTTTACTAAATTTGTTTAAAAAAAATATAACATTTATCAACCAATAATAAATTTTTCTGAAATCGTCATGAAGTTCCCAATTAAAAAGACTGACATCGAAAAAAAAAAAATTTTCCGTCCACAGATGCCCGAATAATGTATTTGTTTGTTAAATTTGTTTTAAAAATTCATAAAATTTATCAACTCATCATGAAAATTGCTGAATTTATTATGAAGAACCCAATTAAAAAGTCTGACATCGCAAAAAAAAATTTCCGTCGACAGTTCCCCAATAATGCATTTGTTTGTTGAATTTGTTTAAAAAGATCATAAAATTGATCAGAAAATTATTGATTTTGCTAAGTTCTTATAAAGTGCCTAATTAAAAAAGTTGACATGGAAAAAAAAATTTTCTGTCGACAAGTGCCTGATTAATGCATTTGTTTATTAAATTTGTTTCAAAAATCATAAAATTCATCACTTTATTATGAATGTTGCTGAAATTGTCATGAAGTTCCCAACTGAAAAGACTGGCATTGAAAAAACCAAATTCTTCTGACGACAAATGCCCTAATAGTGCATTTGTTTATTAAATTTGTTCAAAAAAAAACTTCAGGAATTATCAACAAATAATGAATTTTGCTGAAATTATCATAAAGTTTCTAATTAAAAAAAATTGACATCGAAAAAAACAAATTTTTCTGTAGAAAAATGCCTGATTACTGCATTTGTTCATGAAATTTGTTTACAATATAAACATTTATAATCTTGCGAGAAAATTTTTTCGATATAATATTGTTTCCATTTGAATCTCTTGTAATAGAACTTAAAAAAGTGTATGATTATGGAAAATTGTAGAAAACATTTTTTCAACAAATAATTTGTTTATAAATTTTTTTTTGTTTATTGTATAATATTGGAACATCTTCAACTAATTCAATATTTTGAAATCAGTTTTTTTAAAACAAAGTTTCGGTTAGACTGGTTTAATATGATAGA
>CAKNYM010050735.1:114233-125377 GCA_932195095.1 Andricus curvator
AATCGTTGATAAGTAGATAATCTACTATATCAAAATTAATTTTTATTATGCGAAATTAAATTAAAACGCGAGAAATCAAGTTTTAAAAAATTCACTGCGAACTGGATTTGAACCAGCAACCAACTCATTAAATGTGAAGTGCTCTACCAATTGAGCTATCGCAGTTCACCAGTGAAAATTTTAGAACTTGTATTTCCTTAATTTCGATCGAAATTATTATTTTAGAGATGTTATTATTTTAAGTCCAGTTAATAATTCAATATTTGAAACTAATTTTCTTTTTAAAACAAAGTTTCGGTTAGACTGATTTAATATGATAGAAATCTTTTTGGAGGCCTAATACCAGTATTTTTGATGTTAGATTCAACAGAGGTCTCTGTTATAGAATCGTTGATAAATAGAGAATCTACTATATCAAAATTAATTTTTATTATGTGACATTAAATTGAAACGCGAGAAATTAAGTTCTAAAAAATGCACTGCGAACTGGATTTGAACCAGCAACCAACTCATTACATGTGAGGCGATCTACCAATTGAGCTATCGCAGTTCACCCGTGAAAATTTCGGAACTTGTATTTTTATAGAATCCTTGATAAGTAGATAATCTACTATATCAAAATTAATTTTTATTATGCGAAATGAAATTAAAACACGAGAAATTAAGTTCTAAAAAATTCACAGCGAACTGGATTTGAACCAGCAACCAACTCATTACATGTGAGGTGCTCTACCAATTGAGCTATCGCAGTACACCAGTGAAAATTTCTGTTTCTGTTTTCTCTGTTGAATCTAACATCAAAAATACTGGTATTAGGCCTCCAAAAAGATTTCGATCATATTAAACCAGTCTAACCGAAACTTTGTTAAACTTAGTTTCAAATATTGAATTAATAACTGGCCTTAAAATAATAACATCTCTAAAATAATAATTTCGATCGAAATTAAGGAAATACAAGTTCTGAAATTTTCACTGGTGAACTGCGATAGCTCAATTGGTAGAGCACCTCACATGTAATGAGTTGGTTGCTGGTTCAAATCCAGTTCGCAGTGAATTTTTTAGAACTGAATTTCTCGCGTTTTAATTTAATTTCGCATAATAAAAATTAATGTTACTATATGAAACTTAGGGAATATCAACAATTGTCCCTTAGAAATCTTATCAGCTTTTCTTTCAAATTTTTTTTGTCCAAATCAGTCAATATTTGTGGGCTGTACGTTATTTTGAATCAAAAAAGTAATTTTTTTCCCCTGTGTGACGTGGCAGTGATCTGCTTGGCTGTGATTGGTAATCTCTATGGCGCGAAGTTTAAAAATTGTTTGGTCCGAGATCGAGTATTATATATATGTCTACAGTAAAATTAAATTAGTCTTTAATATTAAAGTGTGGCGGCCTTCGAAACTAATAATATCACACCAGGATTTGTAACGAATATTACTTATTAAGTTATCATTGAACTCCCCCCCCCCTAACTGTTGCGAGGTGTAGTTTTTTGTCCCCCCCCACTAATTGGTAACGGAGGGTAGAAAGGTTTTGTAAAATGAAAAATTGAGTTTAGAAAATATAAAATTGTCTAGAAATTGTTTTTAGAGATGATGAGAAGATGGTACCTGCGAGACAAAGAGGATTGAGGAGCCTATAACCTACAAAGTCACGATCCTCGTAATCTTCAGTCTATACTAATAGTTTTTCGAGAAGTTAATCAAGAGGATTTATCCGTCACTCCCTTGACCGCTGCCTTAGAACACCGCTTCGAAAATAGAAACGTCATTTTCAAAAAGGCGATGAGCCAATGAATACATAGGAAATTAGTCAATTAAGAAATAAATTGTTTTTGCTTCCTCATGACCTCATGATTTTCCTACCTCAAAAGATGAATTTTCAATCAAAAAGGACGAATTTTCAACGAAACAGTTCAATTTTCAACTAAAAAAGATAAATTTTTTACTGAAAATAGAATGGTTAAATCTTGATTAAGAAAATTAATTTTATATCGAAAAAACACAAATTTTGAACAAAAACAATGAATTTTCAACCAAACAGCTGTATTTTCAACGAAAAAAAAAATTTCAGCCAAATAGTTGAATTTTGAAGTAAAGAAGATAAATTTTTATTTAAGAATGTGATAGTAACATTTTTAATTTAAAAAATTGATTTTTCTATCAAGAAACAAAACAAATTGTTGAAAAATGGATACATTTCTAACCAGCAAAGGGATGCATTTTTAACTAGAATAATTGAATTTTTAGTTGAAAAATAAATTTTAAACCGATGAATAACATTTTTTTAACAAAATAGTTTAATTTCTCACTAAACAGATTTTCCCACCTCAGAAGATGAATTTTAAACGAAACAGTTTAATTTTTAACTAATAAAAAAAAATTGCACTTGAAAAAGAATAGCTAAACCTTGGCAAGAATTTTGAACAAAGACAATGAATTTTAAACCAAATAGCTGTGTTTGCAACTAAAAAAATTAATTTTCTCCAAATAGTTGAATTTTGAACTAAAAAAGTTCAATTTTCAATCAAAAAATGTTATATTTTAGTTACATTTTTAAATTATTTGTTACCAAACGACAGAACGAATGTTTAAAAATTAGATAAATTTTGAAACAGCAAAGCCAATAAGAAACTATTTTTCAACAAAAGAGTTCAATTTTCCACCAAACAGATGGATTCTCATCTAAAATGAAAAATCTTCCACCACAAATACACTTTCTAACAGAAGTGTTCAATTATCAACAAAGTAGGTTTACTTTTTAAATAAATATTGGAATTTTTAACAAAAAAAATGAATTTTTCACGAAGAAGAATAATTTGTTACCGAAAAAAAATACATTTTCACTAACAATGGAGTAATATATATATATATATATATATACTAAAACATTTGTAATAAAAAAAATTAAGTTTTTACCAAAAAAATTTTAAATATTAGAAAATTAGTTAAACTTTGTTGAAGTTTCAACTAAAAAGATGAATTTTTAATTCAAAACGAGAAATGTTGAACAAAACAGTCAAATTTTCCACACACAAAAAATGAAATTTAAACAAAACTTTTGAATTTTTTACATAGTAGATAATTTTTCACCAAAAAGTTGAACTTTCAAAAGAGATTTTGTTACAATTTGTTACGGTGGCGCCCCCCCCCCCCCCCCGGTCCTTCATTCATGTAAGTAATTTTTGGAAATTCGCAAATGAAACAAAATAACTCGCAGTAATTGTACAGAAATTTAATATGAATTTAAATTTACGCGCCAAAGAAAACCAGTTAGTGAAAAACGAACCTAGCCAGGAACAAATTAAAAAAGCGTGAGGGAAAAATGTTTTCAGGGAAAATGAAAAATTGGTTAGGTAAAAATTATAAAATTTGTTTAATGAATTTTTGCGGTACCCCTGATATAATATTCTTGTTAGTAATTTATTTGCCTTTTATTTATATTAATATTTCTTTTTTTTGCAGTTTCTTCCTTCATAAGAAAATCTTTTTAGTTATGAATTTCATTATTTGCTTGAAAATTAAAAAAAAATTTGTTAAAAAGATATCCTTTTTGGTTGAAAATTTAACTATTTTTCTTCCTCATAGACGAATTGATTGACCTACAATTATAATACATTTTATTAAAGAGTACGGAAGTTATGGTCATTTATATATTTTGAAAGTCGGTTTTTTATAGTGAAACTTTCTTCATTAACATAATTCAATCTTGATGCAGAACCAGAAAAGATGTGTTGATTCGAGACGAATCGATTGACCTTCAATATTAATATATTTTATTGAAGAGTAAGGAAGCTATGGAAATGCATAGTATTTGAAAATACAGTTTTTCATAGTAAAAATGTTTTCTTCAACATAATTCAAAGTTGATGCTGGAATATAAAAGATTCCTTGGTTCGAGACGAATTGATTGACCTACAATTATAATCAATTTTAATAAAAAGTAGGGAAGTTATGGTAATTTATATATTTTTAAAAACGATTTTTATACTAAAAATGTTCTCATTCTCATAATTTAAAGTTGATGCGAAAATAGAAAAGTTGTTTTGATTCAAGACCAATCGATTGACCTATAAAATGGATACATTTTATTGAAGAGTAAGGAAGCTATGGTAATGCATAATATTTGAAAACACGGATTTTTATAGTAAAACTTTTTTCTTCAACATAATTCAAAGTTGATGCAAGAATATAAAAGATTTCTTGGTTCGAGACGAATTGATTGACCTACAATTATAATACATTATATAAAAGAGTAGGGAAGTTACGGTAAGTTATGTATTTTTGAAATCGATTTTTATCGTAAAAATGTTCTCATTCTCATAAGTTAAAGTTGATGCGAGAATAGAAAAGTTGTGTTGATTCGAAAAGGATCGATTGACCTATAATATTACTACATTTTATTGAAGAGCAAGGAAGCTATGGTAATGTATAATATTTGAGAATACGGTTTTTTATAGTAAAACTTTTTTCTTCAACATAATTCAAAGTTGATGCAAAAATATAAAAAATTCCTTGGTTCGAGACGAATTGATTGACCTACAATTATAATCAATTTTATTAAAAAGTAGGGAAGTTATGGTAATTTATATATTTTTAAAAACGATTTTTATAGTAAAAATGTTCTCATTCTCATAATTTAAAGTTGATGCGAGAATAGAAAAGTTGTGTTGATTCAAGCCGAATCGATTGACTTATAACATTCATACATTTTATTGAAGAGTAAGGAAGCTATGGTAATGCATAATATTTGAGAATACGATTTTTTATAGTAAAACTTTTTTCTTCAACATAATTCAAAGTTGATGCATACATATAAAAAATTCCTTGGTTCGAGACGAATTGATTCACCTACAATTATAATCAATTTTATTAAAAAGTAGGGAAGTTATGGTAATTTATATATTTTGAAAATCGATTTTCATGGTAAAAAATTTTTTTCATTCTCATAATTTAAAGTTGATGCGAGAATAGAAAAGTTGTGTTGATTTAAGACAAATCGATTGACCTATAGTATATAACAGCCATACCACGCTGAAAAAACCAGTTCTCGTCAGATCACTAAAGTTAAGCAGCGTTGGGCGCGGTTAGAACTTGGATGGGTGACCATTCGAGAAAACTGAGTGCTGTTGGCACATCGTGGGTGTGGTGAGCCCACACTTGTAGTTATTTACTACAAGTTATCAACCTAGAAACACTACCCGAATCGGGTAGTGTCACGCCTACCCCGAAAGGGAAATTGCTTAATGGTATACATTGAAGAGTAAGGAAGCTATGGTAATGCATATAACATTTGAAAACACGTTTTTTTATATTAAAACTTTTTTACTAACATAATTCAAAATTGATGCAAGAACGGAAAAGATTCCTTGATTCGAGGCAAATCGATTGATCTTTAATTTTAATACACTTTATTGAGGATTAAGGAAGTTATGCTCATTTATAATATTTGAATCATCTGTTTCAAAAAGAAAAACTTTTTTCATAGACATAATTCAAAGTTGACGCATGAATAGAAAATACTTTTTGATCATAAATTTTCAAACAGAATAATTCTGACAATTTTTGTAAAGAAATCATAAAGCTGGGAAAGGGATAGGGTGCGGCAGAACTTTTCCCTTCCCTTTTCCAGCTCGAAAAATTATCATTTCGAATACAAAATTTGATTTGTCTGTTTTGTCTTTGTATTTAAAAATTTTTTTTTATAATTTTGTAATTTTCTCTTCAGTATATACTAATAGTTTTTCGTGAAGTTAATCAAGAGGATTTATCCGTCACTCCCTTGATCGCTGCCTTAGAACACCGCTTCGAAAATAGAAACGTCATTTTCAAAGAGGCGATGAGCGAATGAATACATACGAAATTAGTAAATTAAGAAATAAATATTTTTTTTAGATTTGTGCAGTACACATTCAAAAATGTGCAGTTCTAAATTGAAAAGTGTGTGGTAGAAAATTTCTTGTTTAAAAGAAAATCCACGGAAAATAGAGTGCAAAAAAGTACTTGATATCATCCAATGACACAGAGACCCAGTGATTTTTCCTGATTTCGATTTCTTCATTCGTTTTGGGTAAGCAAATGATTAAGTCAGGGAAAAACTGGAAAGCAAGGAATTTGATTGGTCAGGGAAAGTTAGGGAAAATTCAGGGATTTTGAAATTTCTTTTGAAAAAGTCAGGGAATTTCTATAAGAGATGCTTTACACTTTAAATAAGTATTAAGGATGATAAATTTGAAATTTTTGAATTTTAATTTTAATTTTAGTTTGAAAAAGATTCTGTGTTAAAAAGGTTACAAGATTGAAATTCTGGGCATCGAATATCAGTGGTCGGGAAAAATAAAAAATTTGTGATGTAAAATTGAGGGAATTTTGAAAATGAAGTTGTTGTCAGTAATTTGTCTTGTATTTTTTTATAGAATTACTTTCTTCTGACAATTATGTTTTTAGTTAACAATTTTATTATTTGATTGAAAATTCAACAATTTTGTTGAATAATCTTCGGTTTTGGTTTCGAAAACTCACCTTTTGTTTTAAAAATTCATAGATCTCAGTGGAAAATTCGTTGAAAATTCGTCTTTCGCGGTTGAATCCGACTTTTTGTACGTAAAATTAAAATCTTTTTTGGTTGAAATATTAACTATTGTATTATTTGTTGAAAATTGATCTTGTAGGAAGAAAATTAAACTAATCTTTTAAAGGTTAAACCACTTTGTTAGAAAACATTTTTTTTATTCATCATTTTTTGTTAGTTGAAAATTCATCTTTTTGGTTGAAATTTTTGTTGTGGCTAACTATTTGAAGTTTAATCTCTTTCGTTTAAGAATTTGACTAATTGATGAAAAATGTATCGTATGTAGTAGAAAAGTCATCTTTTTGGGTAACAATTAAAAAAAAATTAAAAAACGCGATTTTAATAACGCTTCGAAAATGTTGAAAAATAGCTTTTTTTAGTAATTTTATTTGACACAAATTTCGCCCATTATTGAACATCATATTAAATCAAATGATTTTATTTTGTTGACCAGGGTAATAATTAATTTTTCATACAAAAATATCTAATAGTGTCAATTACTGATCTAATATTAAAAAAAAGAACACAGAAAAAATTTGCCTCAGCCCGGATTTGAACCAGGAACGCCACTATGATCAGTACTCCACGCTATTTAATATTTTAACTTCAAAAATTTAATAATAAATATAGAAATATAAAAAAGGAATTAATAAATTGATGTGACTAACAGGTTTCTTCAAATTAATAATTATTTTACCGCTCTTATTTTTTTTATTTTAGGCCCTGGAAAGAAATATTGTTTTATTGGCCAGGGGGGGGGGGAGATAGGGAGAGGGATTGATTCATATTCCTCATTTTTTTACAGTTCCTCTCTTCCTGCATTCTTGCCTTATTCATACAATATTGTAAATTTTTTATCAAACTTCGGGTACATCAAGGCCTGTATGCATGAGATTTGTGCAGTTAGGTGATATTACCAATTCTGCACGCTCCAGGACGTACATACCCATTTTGATGTCACGCTCATTCCTATTTATATTCCATCTCGATAATAAAATTACAAATATGCTTGGAATATTTCAAGGACGTCCGGGTTCAGAATCAGTAACCCGAATCGTAATCCAGTTATAATTTTGAATAATACCGTTCTAATCCAGTTGTAATCCGATTTAATCCACTTGTAATCCAGACAATTCTGAGTAATTCGGGTAATCCAAGTTGATCAAGTGTAATCCACTTCTAATCCATAAGCAAACTATTTATAATTTGAAGTAATCCCGTTTTAATTCGGCTAATACACTTGTAATCTGCTGTAATCCACTTGAAGTCCAGTTCTCATCTAGAATGTTCCAGTTTAATCCACTTTTATTCGGGATTAATCCACTTGTAATCAAGAAAATTCCGAGTGATTCAAGTAATTCAAGTTGATCTAGCGTAATCCGCAATAATCCACTTGTAATCCGCATGTAATCCACTTGTAATCCAGCGTCATCCACCTGAAATCCACAATATGCCACTCACAATCTAGTTATAAATTGAAGTAATCCCGTTTTAATCCACCGTAATCCACTTGTAATGCACTGCTTGAAATCTTGTAATACATTTGTTATCTGGAGTAATCCACTTGTAATCCAAACAATTCTGAGTAACTCAGGTAATCCAAGTTAATCCGCTTTTAATCTGGCGTAATCCATCTCGAATCCACGGTCCTCTACTTGCAATCCAGTTCTAAACCCTCTAGGGACTTAATACATCAATTCTAAATTCTATCTGGAGTAATGCAGTTTTAATCTGAAATAATCCACTTGTAATTTGCAAAGATGTGCTTGTAATCCGCTTGTTATCCAGATAATTTTGAGTAAATCAGGTAATCAATGTTAATGTAGTATAATCCGCCGTAATCCGCTTGTAATCCGGCCTACTTGAGCTAAACTCCACGGTAATCCACTCGCAATCCGGTTATATTTTGAAGTAATTTCGTTCTAATCCAGGATAATCCACTTGCAATTCGTTTTAATCCACTTGCAATCTAGTTCTAATTTGAAGTATTCTCGTTCTAATCCAGAGTAATCCACTTGTAACCGGAGTAATCCATTTGTAATCCAGACAATTCTGAGTAATTTGGGTAATTCAAGTTTTTTCAGTGTAATCCGCTGTAATCCACTCGAAATCTAGTTCTAATCTGCGGTATTCCCTCGAGTATTCCCATTTTAATGCAATGTAATCCACTTGTAATCCGCTGTAAACCACTTGTAATTTCAACAATTCTAAGTAATTAAGGCAATCCTAATTAATTCAGCGTAATTAGAGATTATCGACTTGTAATCCGCGTAATCGACCTGAAATCCACGGTAATCCACTTAAAAATCAGTTCTAATCTAGAATAATCCCGTTTAAACCTAGCGTTATCCACTTGTAATCCACGTAATTCTAAGTGATTTAGGCAATACAAATAATCTAATATAACGCGATATAATCCACTTGCAATCCAATTTTAATCTGGAATAATTCCGTTCTACTCTGGCGTAATCCACTTTTAAACCGAAGTAATGTTCTTGTAATAGAGGGCAATCCATTAACAATATAGAATCTACACTAATCCACTTGTAATCCAAATAATTCGAAGTAATTTAGGTATATCAAGTAATTAACTTGTAACCCAGAGTAATGGAATGTAATCTGCGGTAATCCACTCGTAATCCCCAGTAATCTAACTAAAATCCACGTAAATCCACTCGCAATCCAGTTCTAATCCAGAGAAATCTCTTTATAATTCGGCGTAGTTCACTTGTAATGTGGCTTAATCCACTTAATTCTGATTAATTCAGGCAATCCAAGTAATCCACTTTAATCCGCCGTGATCTGCTTGTAGTTCGAGGTAATCCACATATAATTCATGGTAATTCACTCGATATACACGTCTAATCTGGAGTAATTCCGTTATAATCCGCCGTAATCCACTTGTAATCCACTTGTAATCCACTCGTAATCCATACAATTATGAGTAATGCTGGTAATCCATATTTAATACATGATAATCCACTTCTAATCCATATTTTAATCTGAGGTAATCCATGCTCTAATTTGGGGTAATCCATTTCTAATCCAGGTAATTCACTTGTAAACCGCAAATTTACCAAAAGTAAATAAATTATAATAGGTAATCCAAATAGTTTTCAACTATTTTGTTGAAAATTTGTAATTTTTTTTGTTGAAAATTGATTTTTCAGTTTTTTTGATTCAAACTGCAACTATTTGTTTAAATTTTTTGTTTGTTTGTTGAAAGTTCAGCTATGTTGATAAAAATTTAACTTTTTGGTTGAAAATTGAACTACCTTGATAAAAATTCATTTTTCTGGTTAAACATTCTTGCTTAAGAATCCATACTTTTTGGTTGAAACTAAACTATTTTGTTGAAATTTCAACTATTTGGATAAAAAATCACGTATTTTGGTAGAAATTCGTCTCTTTTGGTAGAAAATTAATTTTCTTGCTGGAAGATTAATTTTTTTTTTAATGGAACTGTTTTGGTAAAAAATTTAACTATTTATTGAAAATTAATTTTCTTTTTTGAAAATTAATTTGTTTGAATTTTATCTTGAAAATTCTACTATTTTCTGGAAAATTCGTCTCTGAGTTCGGTAGAAAATTAATCTTTTTGTTTCAAAATTCAACTACTTGGTTTTGAAGAAAGTTGAACTACGTTGTTAAAATTTTTTGTTTGTTTGAGATGCATCATTTTATTTAATAATTCATCTGTGGTTGAAAATTTAACTATTTTATTGAAAATTTGTTATTTTTTTGTAATAAATTTATTTTTTGGATTGAAAATTTAACTATTTTATTGAAAAATTTTATTTTTTTCGTAATAAATTTATTTTTTGAATTGAAAATTGTTATTTGAAAATTTAACTACTTTATTGAAAATTCCTTATTATTTTAGTAAAAAATTTATTTTTTGAATTAAAAATTTATCTTTTTTAGTTGAAAATCAGACAATTTTGTTAAAAAGTATCCGTTTTCGCTGAATTGAAAACTGTTGGTTGAGAATTTTACTATTTTATTGAAAATTCGTATTTTTTTGGTAATAAATTTATTTTTTGAATTGAAAATTGTTGGTTGAAAATTTAATTATTTTATTGCAAATTTGTATTTTTTTCGTAATAAATTAATTTTTTTAATTGAAAATTGTTGGTTGAAAATGTAACTATTTTATTGAAAATTCGTATTTTTTTGGTAATAAATTTATTTTTTGAACTGAAAATTGTTAGTTGAAAATTCAACTATATTATTGAAAATTCCTTATTATTTTAGTAAGAAATTTATTTTTCGAATTGAAAATTCTTGTTTGCGAATTTTTTCTTTTTTAGTTGAAAATCAGACAATTTTGTTAAAAAGTATCCGTTTTCGCTGAATTGAAAACTGTTGGTTGAAAATTTAACTATTTTATCGAAAATTCTTATTTTTTTGGTAATAAATTAATTTTTTTAAATGAAAATTGTTGGTTGAAAATTTAACTATTTTATTGAAAATTCCTTATTATTTTAGTAAAAAATTTATTTTTTGAATTGAAAATTCTTGTTTGCCAATTTATCTTTTTTAGTTGAAAATCAGACAATTTTGTTAAAAAGTAT
>CAKNYM010050735.1:125387-142784 GCA_932195095.1 Andricus curvator
ATTTATCTTTTTTAGTTGAAAATCAGACAATTTTGTTAAAAAGTATCAGTTATTGCCTTAAAGTTAACTGCTTTTTTTAGCTAAAAATTAATCTACTCGGTAGAAAATCAAACAATTATTATCGTTATAAAGTAATTTTTTTTGGTTAAAATTCTTAATTTTAGTTGAAAATTCATCTGAGGGCTCGGTAGCGTAATTGGTTGACGCTCCACTCATGGATAGTGGCGTTTCGGGTTCAAATCCGGACTGAGGCAGATTTTTTCTCGTTTATTCAAATATTAGCCATATCGTGCTTACAGGTGCACCTTAGAGGGTTTTCGGAGTCACTGATTACGAATCCGGAGTCCGATTTGCAAAATTCAAAATGGCGGATCCAATATGGCGGACTAGTTTTTAAAAAATTAATGGATTTTCATGAAACTTGGCTTCTGGGGGTTTTTGGGGCCTCTGATAAGGAATCTGAAGTCCGATTTTGAAATTCAACATGGCGGATCCAATATGGCGGACGAGTTTTCAAAAAGTAATGGATTTTCATGAAACTTTTTATCTGGGGGTTTTTAGGCCCTCTAATAACGAATCTGAAATCGTATTTCAAAATTCAAAATGGCGGATCCAATATGGCGGACGAGTTTTCAAAAAATAATGGATTTTCATGAAACTTGGCGTCTGGAGGGTTTTTGGGGCCTCTGATAACGAATCTGAAGTCAGATTTGAAAAAATCAAAATGGCGGATCCAATATGGCGGACGAGTTTTCAAAAAATCAATGGATTTAAATGAAACTTTGCATCTGGGGGTTTTTGTGGCCTCTGATAACGAATCTGAAGTCAGATTTCAAAATTCAAAATGGCGAATCCAATATGGCAGGAGAGTTTTCAAAAAATAATGGATTTTCATGAAACTTGGTATCTGGGGGTTTTGGGGCCTCTGATAACGAATCTGAAGTCAGATTTCAAAATTCAGAATGGCGGATCCAATATGGCGGACGAGTTTTCAAAAAATTAATGGATATTCATGAAACATTGCATCTGGGAGTTTTTGTGGCCTGTGATAACGAATCTGAAATCAGATTTCAAAATTCAAAATGGCGGATCCAATATGGCGGACTAGTTTTCAAAAAATTAATGGATTTTCATGAAACTTGGCATCTGGGTGTTTTTGGGGTCTCTGATAACGAATATGGAGTCAGACTTCAAAAATTCAAGATGGCGGATCCAATATGGCGGAAGAGTTTTCAAAAAATTAATGGTTTTTCATGAAACTTTGCATCTGGGGGATTTTGGAGCCTCTGATAACGAATCTGAAGTCAGATTTTGAAATTCAAAATGGCGGATCCAATATGGCGGACGAGTTTTCAAAAAATTAATGGATTTTCATGTAACTTTGCATCTGGGGGTTTTCGGGGCCTCTGATAACGAATCTGAAGTCAGATTTTGAAATTAAACATGGCGGATCCAATATGGCGGACGAGTTTTAAAAAAATAATGGATTTTCATGAAACTTGGCATCTGGGTGTTTTTGGGGTCTCTGATAACGAATCTGAAGTCAGATTAAAAAAAAATGGCGGATCAAATATGGCAAAAGAGTTTTAAAAAAATTAATGGATTCTCATGAAACTTGGCGTCTGAGTGTTTTTGGGGCCTCTGATAACGAATCTGAAGTCTGATTTGACAAATTCAAAATGGCGGATCCAATATGGCGGACAAGTTTTCAAAAAACCAATGGATTTACATGAAACTTGGCATCTGGGCGTTTTTGTGGCCTCTGATAACGAATCTGAAGTCAGATTTCAAAATTCAAAATGGCGGATCCAATATGGCGGACGAGTTTTCAAAAAACCAATGGATTTACATGAAACTTGGCATCTGGGGGTTTTTGTGGCCATTGATAACGAATCTGAAGTCAGATTTCAAAATTCATAATGGCGGATCCAATATGGCGGACGAGTTTTCAAAAAAATTAATGGATTTTCATGAAACTTGGCGTCTGGGGGTTCTTAGGGCCTCTGATAACTAATTCTGAAGTCATATTTTAAAATTCAAAATGGTGGATCCAATATGGCGGACGAGTTTAAAAAAAATAATGGATTTTCATTAAACTTGGCATCTGGGTGTTTTTGGGGTCTCTGATAACGAATCTGAAGTCAGATTTGGAAATTCAAAACACTATTAATTACTAAATCAAGTGGAACGTTAGTAAATAAAGAATGATCAGGTGGAATTGTTTTCTTAATTACTATATTTTTAAATTCAAAACAATTTTTTACTTGAGATTTTGATACTATTAGAGCTTTTTTAAGAGTGTTATTAAAAATATTAGCCATTTTATATGACGGCGAATTTATTAATGAAACTACAGGTCGAAGTGGACAATTAGGTTTGTGAACTTTAGGTAAACCATAAATTCTAGGAATTTTAGTATCATGAACTAAAATATCTTTCCGTAATATATCTTCACCTAAATAGCCATTAATTCGCCAAGAATTCAAAAGTTTAAATGTTTCATTTTTCAATTCTTTCTCCGGGTTTTCATTTAGTTTTTCATATGTTGTAGTATCATATAATGATTCTTGCATTTTTTGAACATATGATTCCTTGTTAAGAACAACAGTAATATTACTTTTATCTGCATGGGTAATTAATAATTGTTTATTGGAATTGATAAATGTTTGTGTTTTTTTAATATTTTGTGCTAATACTCTATCAACATCCGTAATTTTATTATTCTGTAAAACTTGATGTGATGCATTAATCATTGTATGTCCTAACAAATCACAATCTTCAGTATTTTTCATCAAACAAATATTTGACTCTGTATCTTTAACAATATCTAAAATTATTTTTCGTTTCTTTGTTAAAATAGATTAACTAAATTTGTTTCCTATAAGCTTAAAATATCATTAACTTTATCAGGAATAACGACATTACTCAAATTTATAGTCCAACAATCTTTATAATCAGAATCAATTGTATATTTATGTTTGTTTATATTTATTTATTTTTATTTTTTTTTATTCTGTAGATCTTTAGATTTACTGCTTATTTCTCCATCTGAAACATATGAGATGGAAGAAATAGTTTTATAATTAAAAAAGTCGATTCTTCTATTATCTAGCCTACTCTATTATTACCAACCCAAAAAAATAAAAATAAATAATTCGCAAATACCGGATCCTATTTCTAGATATCAAAGATAATCTAACATTTCTTGCAATTCAATTTTTTGCCCACTTCTCGATATTGATAATTTCTCAGGAACAATATTGAATCATTGTTGGGAGACTCTGGAATCGTCGGTAGCTTGAAAGTTTAATTAATGATCCACAAGTCTCGGGTTCATTCATGCCTCGAAGAATCCGTGGGCCTCGCGCGTCTCAAGCAAAAAGTCATGGATCATAAGGAAGGCAGGAGATTAAAAAGAAGTGATGATGAGGAGGCAGGAAGGGAAGAGAAGGATATTATGGATCAGGAGAGGAGGTAAAAAAAAAGTTAAAAAGGGAGCGCATTGTGGCATCGATTGTCTTTTTTTTAGTTCTCTCCAACCCGCCGCGAACATGATCGCCCGTAGGGAAAATTTCATACTCTTCTATTTTTGACGAACTAATTCCAGAAGCTTAATTATCACGTAGAGGCGATCGACCTTCAGGTTTGATTTCGACCTTCTCAAGTTTATAGATCGACATCAGAGTAAATTAAATAGCTTGTGTTGCTTCTTTTTATTTAGGTCTATGCCATTCCTAGTGAAGCTATTTATCCTCCAAGAGAAATAAAAATCTATACCTCTTTATAGTGAGTTATCCCATTAAATTCTTCTCTATCCTGAATTCTACCTCACATCCTTATTTATGCCCTTATTATAGACCTCTCTTATGTACTCCGTCCCATCCTTCTCCTCTATCCTCTTATATTCTCAGATCATTTATATCTTCCTACCTCCTTTATATTATCCCCCTTCCTAGCTACCCTTCACCCATATTTTTTTTTTTTTTTTCACCACTTTCACCACTCCTCCCTTTCCCATCTCTTCTCTCTTATCCCATCCCCTTCTAAAACTCCTAATTCTACCCCACATCCTCATTTATACCCTTATTATAGACCTTCCCTATCTACTTCTTATCTACTTCGTTCTGAGATTATCTATCTCTTCTCTAAACATCTACATTATCCCTCTCCTTAGCTACTTCTCGCCAATATTCTCGAAAGCCTCACCCCTATCTTTCCCACATGTATCTCCTCTCTCTCTTGTCCCATCCCTATCATATACTCCTTCCAATTCTACTCCACTTACTCATTGTACCCTTATTGAAGACCCTCCCTATCTACTACGTCCCATCCCTCTCCTATATCTTCTTATGTTCTTGAATTATCTATCTCTCCTCCTTTAGATTAGCTCCTTCCTAGCTACCTTTCACCAATATTCCCTTCTTTCACCACCACTCCTGTTCTCACATGTATCTCTTCTCTCTTATCCCATTCCTATCTACCGCTCCTAATTCTACCCATATCCTCACTTATACCCTTATTATAGACCTTTCCTAACTACTTCTTATCTACTTCGTTCTGAGATTATCTATCTCTTCTCTACATATCTACATTATCCCTCCTCTTAGCTACTCCTCACAAATATTCCCGAAAGCCTCACCCCTCCCTTTCCCACATGTATCTCCACTCTCTCTTGTCCCATCCCTATTACATACCCCCTCCAATTCTACCACACCTACTCATTTGTACCCTTATTATAGACAACCCTAACTATTCCCTTCCATCCATCTCCTATATCCTCATATATCCTTCGATCATCTATCTCTTCGCTCCTCCTATAGATTATCTTCCTCCCAAGCTATTCCTCATTCATACTCCCTTCTTTCCCCACTCCCTCCTTTTCCCATATACAGGGTGTCTTTTTTAACTTGAGACATCGAAATATCTCAAAAAATACGAATCCTATGAAAAAAATGTCCGTAATAAAAACTTTTTATTTTCGGGGCGTAAAAGCGACTTTGAAAAATTTACCACCCCCCCTCCATAGAGGGGAGGGGGTTGGGAAATCAAAAAATCGGAAAAAAAAGAAATCGCGAATCGAAAAAAAATTTTCGAATAAAACTTACGTATTTCATAAAAGAGAATCTGAATCTGTTCACATTTGAAATTACAAAGTTACCCCCACTCCTGCCTCCTAGGGGGAGGTAAATTTTATCAAAGTAGTTTTTCCCCCTCGGAAATAAAAAGTTTTTATTACGGATATTTTTTTTAATAGGATGCGTATTTTTTTTAGATATTTCGATGTCTCAAGTTAAAAAAAAACACCATTTCCTCTTTCTTCCCCTCCTACAATCCCCTCTTACCGTATTTTCCTCTTTCCCACTTCTTCTCAATTTTTTCGCTTAAATGCGAACTGAATTCATAGAATCCAATAAGAAACTCCAACAGGTTTTCTAATTCTACTATTTGGTTGAAAATTCAACTAATTTACTGAAAATTCATTTTTTGTTGAAAATTAATTTATTTAACATAAACCTCAACTTTTTCATTTTGGGTTGCAAATTGATCGTTTTTAGTTTGAAATTCAACTATTCGGTTGAAAACTAATTTTCTTTTTGAAAAATTATATTTTCTGGTTTAAAATTTAACAGTTTTGTAGAAAATTCGTATTTTTAGCTTAAAAAAGTAACTGTTTTGTTGAAAATTCGTCTTTTCAGGTTGAAAATTGTATTATTTTTGTACAAAATTTAACAATTTGGTTGCCATTCTTTTTCTCTCTTGAATCAAAAATCTTTCCTGGTTGAATATTTATCTGTTCTGGTTGAGGATTGAAATATTTTGTTGAAAATTTGTTTTTCTTTTGTTGAATTAAACTTTTTTGAAAAATTTGAATATTTTTTTACTGAGATACCAACCATTACATTTATTGTTAAGAAATCATCTTTTTTTGGTTAAATTTGCTATAATTTGCTATAAGTAGAAGTTCCACCTCTTTGGTTAAAAAATGTACTATTTCGTTGAAAATTCGTTTTTTTCGGGTAAAATAAAATTTTTTTAACCGAAAATTTAACCATTTCATTTTTTGTTGAAAATTGATCGATTTCGTTTTCAAATTCAATTATTCGGTTCAAAATTCTCTGTTTGAATAAAAATTTAACTTGTTTGTTAAAGATTAATAATTTTAATTAAAAATTTAAGTATTTTGTTGAAAGTTCATCTTTTTTTATCTAAAATTTAACTATTTTGTTGATAAATTGTCCTTTGAATAGAAATTTCTTCCTTTTGGATTAAAAATTTAACTGTTCTGAAAAATTGGTCTTTTTGTATTGAAAATTCAACTATTTTGTTGGAGATGCAATGCTTTTTGGATGAAGATCAATTTTTTCAGTTTAAGAATTCGACTATTGGGTTGGAAATTCATCTTTGCAGGTTGAAAATTCAACTTTTCTTGTAAAAAAGTATTTTTTCAAATTAAACCCTCTCATTGAAAATTCGTCTTTTTGGATTGAAAATTTACCTTTTTTTAAATAAAAGTTCTTGAATGAAAATTCATTTTTCTTGGCTGAAAATTCAACTGTCTTCTAAAAAATTAATCTTTATGGCTTGAATATTTAACTATTTAGTTGAAAATATTGAATTCAATGCTCCCTAGCTGACACTTCCCTTCCTAAGCCGTCACTTCCCCTCCCCTACTCACCTTCATTTCTCATATATTCCCCTACTTCTTTTATTTTGCCATACTTCACCTACTTCCCTTCACATAATTCCTCCTCACTTTCCTTACTCGCCCCCCCGCGTTTTTCCAACATCCCCTCCAATCATTTCCTCCTACTGCCATCACTACCCCACCTTCCACATAATTTCCCATTCTTTACATAATTCCTTCTAATTTCTCCTAACCCGTCCCCTCATTTACCCTCACTTCCCCTCATTACTCTTCTCTTATTGCCTTTACTCCCCTTACTTTGTTACCCCTACTACACCTCCCCTCATTTCCTCTCACTTTTCTTACTCCACCTTCATTTCCCCTCATTTCCCCTCATTTGTTTCATTTGCCTCATTAGCCATGCTCCGACTCCTATCATTTCCCTACGTCACCTCATATTATTCCCCTACTTCTCCTTCTCGTATTTCCTCTACTTATACTCCTACCTTCCTCTCTCATCATTTCCCTGCACTCCCCCTTCTCCTCCCGCTAATTTCCAATCACTACCACTACCTCCCCTCCCCGAACTTTTTATTCCCACATCTCTCATACTTTCCCTCCCCTCACTTCCACAGCTTCATCTCCCATCATGTTCCCTCCCTCAATACCCCTCCTCTCCTTCACCCCTAATTTCTTTTCACTTCCCTTAAGTCCTCTTCCCTCATTTTCCTTCATTTCCCCTCACTTCTACTACTTCCTCTTCACTCAATTCCTCTACTACCCCTCCAACTATTTCCCCTTACTTCCACTCCTTTAAAAAAAGTACGATGGACTGAGGGATACCTAAATAACGAAATGATCATTTCCTCTTTTAAATCCTATCAGGTGTCGAAATGACGATCTCACGCACTTGGGAGATTTGAGATTCAAAAGAGTAAGAGAGAAAGAGAGAGAGAGAGGAGGAGTTTCGATCTCATTTCGAAACGTGAATGAGCCGGCGGCTACCTCAAACGAGATTCTCGACTCCTGCCTTATCCAGGTTCACACCTTTTTCCGCACTCCTTCTTCTTGCCCTCATCTCATTTCTTCCTCTCTCTCCCTTTTTCACTCCCGCTGGCCGGGGCACTTGGAAGTTTTTCTCGAGCAACAATGAACGGCAGCCTCGGCTGTAACACAGGGAGCCGCCAGCGGATCAGTAGAATGATGCACCATCTCTAGGTAATGACTAATCAACTCAGGAGAGGAACGAGGTGCTTCTTCACCATTCCCGTGCACGTGGATCGTCCTTTTTTTCTTAAAAATGCCGCGTTCGAATCACCCATTCGACGCCGAACGGCCGTAACCACTCCTCTTTTAGCTAAAAAGCGAAAACCCACATTTGCCAAGTATTCCTGACACCATGAGGGGTCGTCCATAAAGTGCGTTACCAATTTTAGGGGGGAGGGGGTCGGGCTAAAAACTACAATTGGAAACAAGGGGTGGGGGGAAGGTCAGTGGAAGTAACGTTACGAACTTAGATAACATTTCGACGCCTTCATTTCATACTAATCCATGTCGCCTTTAGGCGGTGCACCGCGCCACGTCCCTTGTGGGCAGTGTACAGCTCTCCGTCGCTCTCCATCGAAAGGAAATGTATGTTTCTTGGAAACAGAGAAAAAAAAGAATTCTTTGAAATTTATCATTAGGAAATGTACTAAATCGAGGTCTCCATTTCATACCGCTCCATGTCGCCTTTAGGCGGTGTACCGCGCCTTGGCCCATATAGGCGGTGTACAGATCACCGTAGCTATCCGTCAGGAGAAAGTGTATGTTTCTTAAAAACAGCAAAAAAAAAGAATTCTTTAATATTTATCATTAGGAAATGTACTAATTCGACGCCTCCATTACATAACGCTCCACGTCGCGTTTAGGCGGTGTACCGCGCCACGTTTCATATAGGCGGTGTACAGCTCTCCGTTGCTCTCCATACGGAGAAAGTGTATGTTTCTTAAAAACAGCAAAAAAAAAACAGAATTTTTTAAAATTTATCGTCAGGAAATGTAATAAATCAAGGTCTCCATTCTATACCGCTCCACGTCGCATTGAGGCGGTGTACAGCTCTCCGTAGCTCTCCGTCAGGAGAACGTGTATCTTTCTTAAAAACAGCGAAAAAAAAGGATTCTTTAAAATTTATCATTAGGAAATGTACTAAATCAAGGTCTCCATCCCATACCACTCCACGTCGCATTTAGGCGGTGTACCGCGCCGTGTCCCATGTAGGCGGTGTACAGCTCTCTGTTGCTCTCCATCAGGAGAAAGTGAATGTTTCTTAAAAACAGCGGAAAAAAAGAATTCTTCAAAACTTTTCATTAGGAAACGTACCGAATCGACGCGTCCATTGTATGTCGCTCCACGTCGCGTTTAGGCGGTGTACCGCGCCGTGTCCCATATAGGCGGTGTACAGCTCTCCGTCGCTCTCCGTCAGGAGAAAGTTTATGTTTCTTAAAAACAGCGAAAAAAAAGAATTCTTTGACATTTATCATCAGGAAATGTACTAAATCGACGCCTCCATTGCATACCGCTCCACGTCGCGTTTAGGCGGTGTACAGCTCTCCGTCCCGTTTGGTCGCTTTACAGCTCCAAGTCCTGTGTTCAAAAAAATAGGACCTGGAGCTATAAAGCAATTAAACGCGACGGAGAGCTGTACACCGCCTAAACGCGACGTAGCGCGGTACTCCGCCTAAACACTACAAGGAGCTGTAGGGAATAAGGGCGATGATTTAGTACGTTTCCTGATAATAAATTTTGAAGAATTCTCTCTTTGTCTTTTTTTTAAGAACTTTATCTCGTTTTTTTTTTTTTTTTTTTTTTTTTTTTTTGGTTAAATGCAAGCTAAATCAACAGAACCCAATAAGAAATATCAAGTATTTTTCGTTGAAAAGTCCTCTTTTTTGGCCAGAAATTCAACTACTTGTTTGAAAATTGAAGTTTTTTGTATAATATTATATGTATAATATTCCATTTTTGGTTGAGAATTGCCATTTTTTATTAAAATTGATCTTTTCTAGTTGCAAATTCATGTATTTTGTTAAAAATCCATCTTTTTGTTTGCGAATTAATCTTTTTTAGTTGAAAAATCAACTACTAGGTTGAAAGTTTAACTACTTTGAATTTTTTTTTCTTCTGAAGATTCATCATTTCAGTTGAAAATTCAACTATTTTGCCACTTCAAATATCTATTATCCTTCCATAACTGATTTAATTAATATTTTGTTGTAAATTGTCTTTTTTGTTAATAATTCATATTTTCGGGTTGAGATTCAATTATTTAGTATAGGAATTAACTTTTCTGTTGAAAGATTCATCTTATTGGTCAATTTTTTTTATCTGAAAATGTAATTATTTTATTTTTGGTTAAAAATTTATATCCTTTCCAAGTTGAAAATTTATGTATTTTGTTGAAAATTCGTTTTTCAGGATAGAAAATTCGTCTTTTCTGATTGAATTCAACTGGTACAAAATTCATTTTTTTTGTGTTGTAAAGTAATTTCTCAAACTAAAAATTCAACTTCTTGATTGAAAATTCATGAATTTTTTGGAAAATTTGTCTTTCTGCAGAAAATTATTCTTCTTTGATCAAAATTCATCTTTTTAGGCTAAAAATTCAGCTCTTTGGTTAAAAATTCAACTATTTTGTTGAAAATTTACTCTTCCCATTGAGGATTCAACTCTGTGGTTGAAAATTGAACTAATTGTAGAAAACTAGTTTTGTTTCATTATTGAGAAATAAGTTTTTTAACTGAAACCGTTTTTGGTTGAAAATTGATGATTTTAATTGAAAATTGATTTTCTCTAGTTGAAAATTCGTTTTTTTTTTGCTAGAAAATTAATCCTCTTGGTTGAAAATAAATCTGTTTTGTTTGAGTATTCAACAATTTTGTCAAAAAGTCATCATTCTTGATCAAAAATTAAACAACTTGTTTGAAAGTTAAATTATTTAATTAAAAATTCAATTTTTTGGATGAGAATTTATCTTTTTGGTTAAAAAATTAACTATTCTGTTGAAAATTCGTTTAATTTCCGGTTAAAAAATAATTCTAATTTTAACTCAAAATCAACCTGTTATAATTCTGGTTAAAAATTTCTCTTTTATTTAAAAAATTTTGCTACAAAATTGATTTTTTTTTTAAATTCAACTACTCATTTAAAAGTTGAACTCTTCTGTTGAAAATTCACTTTTTGTGATTTAAGGTGTATAATTTTTAGGAAAAATTCATCTCTTTGTTTGAAAATTTAACTATATGCTGAAAATTCGTTTTTTTTTATTAAGAATTAATTTTTTCAACTGAAAATTTGACTGATCCATTTTCAATAGAAAATTTATATTTTTAATTAAAAATTGATCTTCTATAGTTGAAAATTCAACTATTTTGTTGAAATTTCATGTATTTTTTTGAAAATTCTTTTTCTTTGGTAGAAAATTAATCCTCTGGGTTGAAAAGAAATCTCTTTTCGTTGAGGAATAAACAATTGTTTTGAAAATTCAAATTTTCGGGTTGAAACTTTAACTGTTTTGCAGAAAATTCTTCTTTTTGGCATAAAAATTCAAATATTTTGTAGAAAATTAAACTTTTTGGTTGAAAATTCATCTTTTTGATTAAGGATTAAACTATTTTGTTGAAAATTAGTTTTTTTCTGGCTGAATTCAACTGGTTAAAATTTTGGAATTTTTAAAATTTTGAAAATCATTTTTTAACTGAAAGTTCAATTGTTCTCTTTTTGGTTGAAAGTTAATTCTTTTTAGTTAAAACTTTATGTGTCTTCATTGAAAATTTATTTTTCTTCATTGAGAATTCATTTTATTTTATTTTTAAATTTATCATTACCGATTGAAAAGTCACTTGATTTCTAAAAAATTGGATGACCCATCCGTTCATATCTTCTGGCAGAATTATTATTTCACCTTGATCGCAAAAATGAAATAATTACATTTTTAGTTTAAAAAAATTATATTAAAAAAAAGACGAATTTTCAACAAATTGGTTCAATTTATAACCAAAGAGATGAATTGGTAACTAAAATGATGAATTTAAAAAAAATGAGTTTTCGACAGAAGAGTTTAACATTCAATCAAATAATTGAATTTTAAACCAAGATTGACGCAGAAAATTAATTTTTTACCAAAAAAGTCAGTTTTTCGACAAATTACATGAATTTTCAACTAAATAGTTGAATAGTCAACTAAAAAGGTGATTTTTTTTACCAATAATATAATAGTAGACTTTTCATCCAAAAAAATTAAGTTTAAACCAAAAATAGTTTGAACCAAAAACATTACTTTCAATTACCCCCATCCCTCCACCCCTGTTACCAGCCATACTTTTTAGCGCGACCCTCTCCCACCCTCAAATTGGTAACATAGTTTATGGATGGTCCCCAATCAAAATTTGTATTCTCAAGGGAAAGATTTTTTAATTCCATTTCTGCTTCCCAAAAGAGAAACGATTTTTAGAAATCTTATAAATAATTTTAAGCTTTCTAGGAATATAAATACATTTAAAAAGTTTTCAGTTAGTCACGAACTTTAAAAGTCGATTGGATATTCTCTTTACGACTAATTGAAAAAGGCATGATTTGACACCTTGAATTTCTGTCTGCAATAAAAAAGCTGTCAGTTTCCCCCCTCCTGTATCTCACATTCGTTCCCATCATCTTATCCATCCTTCTCAGTGGAGATTTCTCTCCTTGTAAGTTAAATCCAGTAGCTGATTCCAATCCGACACGGGGCGATCATAGGGGCCAGATAACTCTCCTTGGCGCACGATCAACAAACAAATGGATCTCGGATCTTGCCGAGCGATCGTTTTAATTAAACTGCCGCGGCTGCCGAGCCGTGCCGATGATGGAAGCCATTATATTATATCGAGTAGTGGATGGGGGGCCGGGGGGCCGCAGCTCCTGTTATTAAATCGTCGTTTCGTTACCCGAGGTGCTGACGCCCGAGGTAATAAACTGTGACGTAGATACTGTGGTTTCTTCTTGACCCTCTTCTCACGACCAATCACCGCCTCGAATATCGAATTTTGTCTACGCTCATTTTCGTACTTGGATTCTGTTCGCAATTCTGAGTCTGAATCAATATTGAAATATTTGAAATTTCTCCAGTAAATGCGGGGGCTCTCCAGCTTCAAAATGAGCCCAAGAACATTAAAATCGGTTGGGTGGTTCGAAAGTTATTTAGAAAACAATGAAGATGCACCTCTCATCTCTATATTTTCATCTCTTCATTTCTCCATCCCACCTTCTCAGTCTTTTCATCCTCCAAACCCTCCTTCTTCCGCTCCCTTCTCCTTCTCCGCTCTTTTATCCCTCCTCTACGCTCTCTCTATGAAAAGATAGTTAGCCCCTTCTCGTATACCCCCTCACAACCCACTTGGCTCTAAAATACCCCCTCCCTATATATACTCACTCAACCATATTCCACTATCCCTTTTCGATGCTCCTCTCTCCAATAAAACCTTCTCAACTGCTTCGATGTCTCACCATTTGCCAATATTTTCCTGATATTCCTATTCCTTCATCTTCCCTTTCTCTAACTTTCCCTTTCTCATCCCATCACATATACCAATTTCCATTCCACCCCATTTGCACCTTTCTCTTATATCCCTCTTCTACACAATTAGTATAGGAAAACATCTTCTTCCACTCTCCATCTACCCTCTCACATCCCACTGTCTCTCCTGCACTCCTTTCGTTGTTTTCTCCTATGTAACCTTCCCCTCCTGAATCCTATCTCTCCCTTGCAACAAGTTTTCTCACCTCTAATCCGTGTATTCCCATCCCTCCATCTTATCTTTCTGCATCCTCTCTTGCTCAGCCCTTCTATTATATATCCATATTCTTCTCACCCTATGGTCCTTATTGTTCTACCCTCTTCTTCACTCCCTGTGTAGAAAAATATAATCTCTTCCACTGTATCTACTTCCTCACATCATTCTTTCTCTCGGGCGCTCCTCTCGTCATTCCCTTCCATACAGCCACTTCTCCACCTTCTTGAATGTTATCTCTCTTCGTAACTACAATTTCCCACCTCCTATTCCATATAGTCCTATTTTTCTTCCTCTTTGCTTTTCTCTGTAATCTCTTTTCTGCACTCTTAGTATAGAAAAATATAGTCCTTCCCTTCCCATCTATCTCCTGACGACAAGGAAGGGATTTCTCTCTTGCACTCCTCTCGCTATTTTCTTCTGTGTGCCTCCCCCTCACACCCGGAATCCTATCACTCTCTTCAAACGCGTTTTGCCACCTCTAATCCGTGTATTCTCCTCCCTCCATCACATCTTTCGGCACCATCTCTTGCCCAGTCCCTCTTCCATATATCCCTATCTTTTTATCCGTCTGATTCCTCCTCTTCTGTCCTTTTTCCGCCCTCACAGTATTTAAAAATATAGTTTTTTCCTCTCCATATATCCTCTCGCAACGAGAGAGAAGCTTCTGTCTTGCACTTTTCTTGCCGTTTTTCCTGCGTAGGCTCTTCCTTACCATCCTCAATTCTATCTCTACCTTTGAATACGTTTTCCCACTTCTAATCCGTATATTTCCATTCATCCATCCCTTCCTCTGTAACCACTCTCTCACATCCCTCATTCTCTTCTGCACTTCTCTCGCCATTTTTAATGCATCGTCCCCCTCCCCCTCTCAACATCCTGAATCTTATCCCTCTCTTCGAACATGTTTTTCAACCCCTAATCCGTCTATTCTTATCCTAATATTCCATATTTTAGCACCTCCTCTTACATAGCTCCTATCTCATATAACCCTATTTTTCTTTCTATCAATCCTTTCTCTTTCCTCTCCTCTACACTCCATAAAAAAGACAATATATAGTATCCTCTCAAACTACTTTATCATTCCCCTCTTTTTCTCTTGCACTCCTCTCCTAGCACTCCCCTACGTAACCACCGCCTCACTTTCCTGAAGCATATCCCTCCCTATCAACTTGTTTCACCACCTCTAGTCTCTCTGTTCCCACTCCCTTATCCCATCTTCCTGTACCTCTCTTATTCTTAGCCTCCCTCTCATATATCCCTATCTTCATTTCCCTCTGATTCTTCGTCTTTTATCTCTCCTCCACACTCACAGTATAGAAGAATATAGTCTTCCTCTTTCCATCTACTCCCTTATCTCCCATTCTCTCCTTAATTTATTTCGCCGTTTTCTCCTATGTAACTTCAATTCCCATTACTATCCTGAATCCTATCTTTCCCCCCGAACACTTTTTCCTAACCCTAATTCGAATATTTCTATCCATATATCATACATTGTGGCTCCCTCTCTTGCCTAGCCCCTCTCTAATATATCTCTATCTTTCTTTCTACTCATCCTTCATTTACTACCCCTTTTTTACACGCCCTATACAGAAAAAGAAAGTCTCGTCTCCATCCACACTATCACTCTTTTTCTCCTGCACTTCTCTTGCCGTTTTCTCCTATTTGACCTCCCCTTACTTTCTAAAATCTTATCTCTTATGCCAAACACATTCTCCCACATCTGATTTGTATATTCCCATCTCTTCATCCTATCCTTCGGGGGCCTGTCTTGGCCAGCAGTTCTCTTATATATTCTTATCTTTCATCTCATCTGCTTCTTCCTCTTCTATCACTCTTCTGTACTCTCTGTATGAAAAAATAGTATCCTCTCCATCTACATCCTAATATCCATCTTCATCTCTGGCACTATTCTCGCAATACTAACCTATATAGCAACCTCCCACTCTCTTAATATAGTATTTCCGACTCCATATATCTCCTCACAGGGAGCAAGAGGTTTCTCTCTTGCACTCCTCTCGCCGTTTTCTTCTACGTAGGCTTACACTTACCATCCTGAATCCTAACTCTTCCTTTGAATACGTTTTCTGACTTATTGTCCATATATTCCTATTACTCCATCCCATCTTTCTGTACCTCTCTTCATTCCACCTCCTGTATCCTTATTCCCTATCTTTCTTCCCCTCTCTCCATCCCATATTTCTCCTACCCTCTCACATATACCATTCCTTATTTTTCATCACTGCCCCTCAATATTCTATTCTTCTTATGTTTATATAAAAATAAAGTCCTCTCTCACTTTCTTAATCACACTTTAGCCATTTTCTAATGTGTAGCCTCCTCCTTATCTTTCAACGGTAATATCATAATCCCCCCAACTCATTTACCCCTCTTTTCCATTCACTCAACTTTAATACCCTCTACTCATCTCCACCTATCTTCTTTTCTTTCTCTTTTTAATATACACACCAATAAAGAGACCAAAAAATTGTATTTTCGACTATCGTTTATAACTTTGCAACCATTTAACAGTTTTTAATCATTCTGGGCTCATTTTGAAGGTACCTTCTTTCTTGTCACTATTTTCCATAATGTTTAATCACCTTCGAGAATGGAGGCATACAAACTCATGTCAGACCTGACCTTCCCAGTCTCCCGGAAATAGACCTGATTCGTAGGAGGTCCCAAAATATCGTGAATGAAAATGAGCCTCCTTTAATGACTCATCTCAAACTTCCTGAAAACATCTCCATACCTGTCGCTTTCTAACAAACCCAAAAGATCCGGACTTGGGTCTTACGTTAGATCCGGGCGCTATAACCGATTAATTACTCGCAGAGCCCATCATCCTGAGGCGGTGGGACTTAGAAGCCCTCGGTAGTCCTCGGTCATCTTCCTCTTCGTCCTCGTCATCATCTTCATTTCCTTCCATATTCCATCTTCCTTCTTTCATCATAACTGCCGCTATTCTACCAGATCCTAGCAACGGCGGCAAAACTCTGAAAGAAGAGGTGTTTTGTTTTTACCTAATTTGCCCCACGGCCCGACAAGGACGTCGCCGCCATTTTTCAGGCCCACCGGGATACATCTACTCTTAAATGAATGTTAAAAGTATTGTGCCCCCCCCCCCCCCTATTCACGTGAGTCCCACAAGTTCTATTGTGGAGAAGTTGTCCAGTCATCGAGGCTTGATCGAGCCGACTCGGATACCCGTTGTGCCCCCCCCCCCCCTCGACTCCTTCATTTCTTCTTTCTTTCACTCTTCATTTTCAACTCCGCGTCTCTTCGCGGGAAGTCCGGGCTGGTTTGCGCTACCTCGCGGCTGTTAATGAATCGGCTGAAACGCTACTGTGGACCTTATTTTTCAAGGGCCCCAGGAAAAAAAAATCGATCGGACTCAAGTTCGGGCAAAGTCTGGAATTATTTCGATGAAAATTTCGAAGAGAATTATTTCAATGAGAATTTCGATGAGACTTTCGATGGCAATTAATTCGATTAGAATTTCAGTAGGAATTTCTGAACGAATTTTTTCTATAAGAATTATTCCGATCAGAATTTCGATGAGAATTATTATGAGAATTTTCATTAGAATTTCGAATAGAATTATTTTTATTAGACTTTCGATGAGAATTTCTACTGGAATTTCGATGAGAATTTAAATAAGAGTTTCAATGCGAATTAATTCGATAAGATTTTCTATGAGAATTTCCATGGGAGTTTTGATTAAAATTTCAATGAAAATTTCTAAGCGAATTATTTCAATGAGAATTTTGATGATAATTATTCCGATCAGAATTTCTAAGCGAATTATTTTGATGATAATTTCTGTGAGAATTTCCATGGAAATTTCTAAGAGAATTTCCATGGGAATTTCGATGAGAATTTCCATGGGAATTTCGATGAGAATTTCCATGGGAATTTCGATGAGAATTTTCATGGGAATTTCGATGCGAATTTCGATGAGAA
>CAKNYM010050735.1:142794-167474 GCA_932195095.1 Andricus curvator
CATTTCAATGGGAGGTTCGATGAGAATTTTCATGAGAATTATTTCGACCAGGAGATCGATGAGAATTTCGAAGCGAATTAATTCGATGGGAATTTCTGTAAGAATTTTCATGGAAATTTCGATTAGAATTTCCATGGGAATTTCGATGAGAATTTCCATGGGAATTTCGATGCGAATTTCGATGAGAATTTCGATGAGAATTTGAAAGAGAATTTGAAAGATAATTATTTCGGTGAGAATTTCAAAGGGAATTAATTCTATGAGAATTATTTCGATCAGAATTACTGTGAGAATTTCGATGATAATTTAAATTAGAATTTCTATGAGAACTCGGATGAGAATTCAAATGAGAATTTCGATAAGAATTTTTATGGAAATTTCAATGTGATATTCGATGAGAATCTTGATGAGAATTATTTCGATCAGAATTTCCATGGAAATTATTTCAATAAGAATTTATATGAGAATTTCCATGGGGATTTCGATGAGAATTTCGATGAGAATTCTAAAGAGAATTATTTCGATGAGACTTTCTATGGACATTATTTTGATGAGAATTTCTATAGGAATTTCTAAGCGAATTATTTCGATCAGAATTTTGAATAGAATTATTTCGATCAGAATTTCGATGAGACTTTCGATGGGAATTATTTCGATTAGAATTTCGATAAGAATTTCCAAGCGAGTTTTTCTATGAGAATCTCGATGAGAACTTCAAAGAGAATTATTCCGATGAGACTTTCGATGAGAATTTTGATGAGAATTTCTATAGGAATTATTTCGATGAGTATTTCCACGAGAAATTTTTTGATAAGAATTATTTTGATCAGAATTTCGATGAGAAATTCGATGGGAATTATTTCGGTCAGAATTTCGATGAGTATTTCGAGGAGAATTATTCCGATGAGAATTTCGATAAGAATTTCGATGAGAATTTTGATGAGAATTTCTATGAGACTTTTCATGGAAATTTCAATTCGAATTTCTGAACGAATTATTTCGAAGAGAATTTCTATGAAAATTATTTTGAGCAGAATTTCGATGAGAATTTTGATGCGACTTTCGATGAGAATTTAAATAAGCATTTCGATGCAAATTAATTAGATGCACATTAATTCGATGAGAAATAATTCGATGAGAATTTCTGTAAGAATTTGTATGGGAATGTCGATAAGAATTTTCATGAGAATTATTTAGATCAGAATTTGGATGGGAATTATTTCGATGAGAATTTCGATAAGAATGATTTCGATTAGAATTTCGATGGGACTTGTTTCAAACAGAATATTCATGGAAATTTCAATTAGAATTTCTAAGCAAATTATTTCGATGAGAATTTTGATGAGAATCATTTCGATCATTATTTCTAAGCCAATTATTTTCATGAGAATTTCGATGAGAATTTTTATGAGAATTTCGATGAGAATTTTTATGAGAATTCCGATGGGAATCATTTCGACGATAATTTTGATGAGAATTTCGTTGCGAATTTTGATAAGAATTATTTTGCTCAGAATTTCGATGAGAATTTTGATGAGAATTATTTCAATCAGAATTTCGATGGGAATTATTTCGATGAGAATTTCGATGAGAATATGGATGGGAAATATTTCGACGAGAATTTCTATGAAAATTATTTCGATGAGAATTTTGATGCGAATTTCGATGAGAATTTAAATCAGAATTTCGATGCGAATTAGTTAGATGCAAATTAATTCGATGAGAATTTTTGTAAGAATTTCTATGGAATTTCGATAAGAATTTTGATGAGAATTATTTCGATGAGAATATTGAGAATATTCGAGAGGAAATTCTTGCTCTTTCAGTTAATCTCAAAAAATTGAAAAATGACAATATGGTGGGTGTTTGTCTAAAATTCTTCAAAAGCGGATTTTCTCAATAACACCAATTTTTAAAATTTTAATTTTTTCAGAAATAGATTGTAATATGTATTATGTGTATATTTCCTGAGTTTCGTTCTTGGCAAACCGCTGCTTCACATAAAAAAAACTATTTTTGAACAATCCAATTTGGCGTTTTTCTCGAAAAAAACGGATGTTATGTAAAAAAAATGTTTGAATAAAAGTGTACACCTCTAGAAAGGGTTTACGAAACCTCATAAAAACATAAACTGTAAACAAATGTGGAAAAAAATAAAATTTTCAAACAAAAATCCACCTTTTTTATTTTTTTCAATATTTTAAACCAGTTCCAGCTAATTTAAAAAAGGCATCCAACAATTCCTTAATAATAAAAATAATTGAATTGAATTAATTAATAATAATTTGATTTAAAAAAATTATTTAATAATTTATTAATTTATTTTTTTAATTATTCAATTATTCTAATTAATTTAATTAATTCAATTATTCTAATTAAATGATTTAATCTAAATAATTTAATTTATGCAAATATTTAATTATTCAATTAATTTTATTATTAAATTGATTTATTCATTTAATTATTTATTTAATTAATTAAATTATTTCAATTATTTAAATTAATTAAATTAATTATTTCAACTAATTTATTAATTTAATTAAAATACGTTGCTGGTGGCTATATGTGGCCCTATCTATTATTAGAAGCAATTAATAAGCTACGGTTTCTGTTCGGAAGGTATCCATGGTAAAATCGCGTTCGCCGCGCCAATTTTGCCATGGAGACTTCCCACCACATAATTGCACTCGCTTATTCGCGACCTTATACAATTTACTTCGGCCCTTACACTCTAAATTTGAATCAGTCAAAAAGTGACTGATTCGCAGTCAATTTTGACTGATTCAACTGATACGGATTCCGTCACTGACAAAATCAGTCAGAAGTCACTTTTCAAATTAGCCAATTTGACCCAATAATGAAATCAGTGTTTTTGAATAATCTAATCTCTAATTTTCACTAATTAAATCAGTCATTTTCAATTACCTGAACAATCACTTTTACTGATTCAATCAGTCATTTCGAATGAACCAAAATATAAATTTCGCTAATTAAATAAATTATTTTGAACAGTCTCACCAGTCAGCAATTTTGACTGATTCAAATAATGTGGATTCAGCAACTGGAAAATCACTGATCCAATGGCACAATCTTTAATTTTTATTGATGAAATAAGTTATTTTGAATGATGTTATCAGTAACTTTTACTCAAAAGTCAAAAGTTTTATTTCAAATAAGTCAATTTGACCCACTAATGAAATTAGTGTTTTTAAATAATCTAATCTGTAATTTTTACTAATTAAATCAGTCTTTTTCAATGACCTAATCAGTTACTTTTACTGATTAAATCAGACATTCTGAATGTACCAAATATAACTTTCACTAATTAAATAAATTGTTTTGAACAGTCTCATCAGTCAGAAATTTTGACTGATTCAAATAACGTGGATTAAGCGACTGACAAATCACTGATCCAATGACATAATCTTCAATTTTTATTGATGGAATAAGTTATTTTTAATGATGTTATCAGTAACTTTCACTCAAAAATCACTTTTCAAATAAGTCAATTTGAGACACTAATGAAATCACTGTTTTTGAATACTATAATCTGTCATTTCAACTAATCAAATCAGTCATTTTCAATTACCTAACCAGTCACTTTTACTGATGAAATCAGTCATTTTGAATGTACCAAACTATAACTTTCACTGATTGAATAATTTATTTTGAATAGTCTCATCAGTCAGCAATTTTGACTGATTCAAATAATTTGGATTCAACGACTGACAAATCAGTGATCCAATGACACAATATTTAATTTTTATTGATGAAATAAGTTATTTTTAATGATATCAGTAACTTTCACTCAAAAGTTACTTTTCAAATAAGTCAATATGACCCACTAATGAAATCAGTGTTTTTGAATACTCTAATCTGTCATTTTTACTAATTAAATCAGTCTTTTTCAATGACCTAACCAGTCACTTTTACTGAATAAATCAGTCATTTTGAATGTACCAAACTATAACTTTCACTGATTGGATAATTTATTTTGAATAGTCTCATCAGTCATCAGTCAGCAATTTTGACTGATTCAAATAATGTGGATTCAACGACTGACAAATCAGTGATCCAATGACACAATTTTCAATTTATATTGATGGAATAAGTTATTTTTAAGGATGTTATCAGTAGAATTCATTAATTAAATCAGTCATTTTGAATGATCTAACCAATAACTTTCACTGATTACATAATTTATTTCAAATCTCTAATCGCAGTAGCTTTCAGTTCTCTCTTCTATTGGCTGAATATCAGTAATTTTTACAGATGAAATCAGTCATTTTAAATGATCTGATCAGTAACCATAACGAATTATTTCAGTCATTTTTAATCATCCAATTCTAAACTGTAACTTTCACTGATCAAGTTAGTCATTTTGAATGATCTCAACTATAAGTTTCACTGATTACATCATTTATTTCGAATGATCTGGGTCAGTAACTTTCTTTATTTAAATCACTCATATTGAGTGATGTTGAATTTTCAAGTTAAAAAAAAAATAATTTCAACCAAGATTGCAATAGTTAAATTTTCAATAATTATGATTAAAGCCGACAAGTGAATCACTTCTATTGACTGAAAATTAGTACTTTCAAGTTATTATTTGACTCAGTCGGCAATATTAACTGATTCATCTGTAAAAACGACTTTTTTGTCAGTAGAAATTACCGATTTTTCGGTAAAAGCAGACTTGATTAATTTAATCTCACTGATGATATCAGTCATTTTAAATGATCCAATCTGTTGAATTTTCATCTAAAAAAGGTCCGTTTTTAACCAAGAAAGCAATAGTTGAATTTGCAATTAATAATATTAATTTTTAACCAAGAAAACAGCAAATTTTTACAAAATAAATTCAAAATAGTTTAATTTGACTGATGATTCCTGTATTTTGTAGAAAATTAATTTTCATTGGTGAAATCCAACCGTTTTTTATTTTTAAATACATTTTTTTTTTTGGAATATCAACTATTACATTTTATGTTGAAAATTCATCTTTTTAGGTTGGAAATTCTACTTTTGGGTTGAAAGTTAAACTACTTTCTTAAAAGTCCATTTTTTCAGTTAAATATTCTTAACTTTAGTTGAAAATTCCTTTTTTTTGGGGGGTTAAAAATCAATTTTTTAAACTGAAAATTAAACTATTTTGTTTAGAGTTCAACTGATTGGTTGAAAATTCAACTGTTTTATAAAAAAATCGCCTTACTGGATTAAACATTTTTAGGTTATTGAAATTCATGTTTATAGGTCAAAACTGTAACTTTGTTGAAAATTTATTTTATTTTGGTAGAAAAATTTTTGGTTGAGACTTCATCTTTTTTTATTAAAAATTTAACTATTTGGTTGAAAATTCAACTATTTTGTAGAAAAACTCTTTTTTTTTGTTGTTAAAAATGTAACCTTTTGGTTTTAATTTTCTTGGTTGAAAAATCAACTATTAGTTGAAAAATTTGTGTACTTTTTTTAAAATTAATCTTTTTCAGTCCTGAATTAATTTTCTGTGTTACAAATTCATCTTTATGGTTGAAAATTTATTTTTTTTGTTACTTTTCTTTTTTTTATTAATTTTTATAAACCTGTTGATTCAATTCCTTTGTAGGAAATTCGTCTTTTTGGTAGAAATTTGATTTGGTTGGAAATTGAAAAAATCTTGGTAGAAAAATTAACTATATGGTTAAAAAATTATGTATTTTATTAAAAATTTATTTTTTTAGTCGTACCTAAAATATTCTAATGTGTTGAAAAATTAATCTTTTTGGCTGAAAATTTAACTATTTGGTTGAAAATTCAACTATTTCGTAGACAAACTGTTTTTTTTTTATTGTAAAAAATGTGACCTTTTGGTGTTAATTTTCTTGGTTGAAGAATCAACTATCAGGTTAAAAATTCATTTATTTTATTGAGAATTCATCTTTTTTAGTATTAAATTAATCTTCTATGTATAAAGTTCATCTTTTTGTTTAAAATTTTAACTATTTGGTGAAAATTACTGTGTTATGCTATTTATCTATTTTATTATTTATTTTTATTATCCTAGGAAATTCATCTTTTTGGTATTATTTATGTATTTTGTGGAAAATTTGTCTTTTCTGGTAGAAAATTATTTATCTTTGTTAAAAATTAAATTATTAATTGAAAAATTTGCGTATTTTGTTTAATATTCATCTTTTTGGTTGAAAATTATATTTTTTGTTACTTATCTTTTTTTATTAATTTGTATAAACCTGTTAATTCAATCTCTTTGTAGGAAATTCCGAGGGAAATTCGTCTTTTTGGTAGGAAATTGGTAAAAAAAATCTTTGTGGAAAAATCAACTATTTGGTTAAAAAATTATGTATTTTATTTAAAAAATTTTGTTTGTAATGTTACCTAAAATATTCTTTGGTTTTGGAAATTAATCTTTAATAAATAAACTTCTACCGAAAAAAAAATGAATTTTAAAGTAAATAGTTGAATTGTCAACTGAAAAAGATGCATTTTTGACCAACAATGGATTAATTATATTTCCAATTTAAGAATTAAATTTTTACCAAAAAAAATAAATTTTCAACAAAATAGTTCAAATTTCAACCATAGAGACGAATTTTCAAACAAAATGATGCATCTCGAACCAAAAAAATAAATTTTTAACAAAGTAGTTAAACTTACAACCGAGTTGTTGAATTTTGAACTATAAAAGAATTTTCAACAAAATAGATCAATTTTGAACCAAAGATATGAATTTTCCAATAAAATGAAGAATCTTGAACGAAAAAAAAATTACTTGTTAACAAAAATGTTTTATTTTAAAAAGAGTAGATAAATTTCTAACCAAATACTATTTGGCAAATAGCTGTATTTTCAACTGAAAAAAAAACATTTTCAACCAAATAGTACGATTTTGAACTAAAAAAAAAACAATTTTCAAATAAAAATGTAGAAGTTACATGTTTAACTAAAAAAATTTGAAGAAATAGGTAAATTTCTAACCAAAGAGATGAATTTTAACTTGAAATTATTAATTTTAAACTGTAATAGTTAAATTTTCGGTTGAAAAAAAAAAAATTTAACCAAAAAATAACGATTTTTCAACTAAATAGTTCAATTTTCAACCAAAGAGATGAATTTTCAACTAACATAAAAAATCTTCTACCAAAAAGTTGCTTTCTAACAAAAGTGTTTATTTACCAAAAAGTTAGATTTATTATCAACTAAATATTGGAATTTTCAACCAAAAACATGAATTTTCATCGAAAAAGAATGATTTTCTATCAAAAAGTCAAATTTTCAACATAATACATGAATTTTCAACAAATTTTTCAACTAAAAAAGATAAATTTTCACTCACAATGGAATAATTACATTTTCAATTAAAAAAATTAAATTTTTACCAAGAAAGAATGAACTTTTAACAAAATAGTTAATTTTCCAACCAGAGATCAATTTTCAAATAAGATTATACATCTGGAACCAAAAAATAAATTTTTAACAAAGAAGTTTAAATTTAAAAAAAAAAGATAAGTTTTTCACAAAAAAAAATAAATAATAATAAAAAAATAGATCAAATTTGAACCAAAGAGATGAATTTTCAACTAAAATGATGAATATTCAACTGGAATAGCTAAATTTTCAGTGAAAAAAAAAATTGTAACCAAAAAACGATTTTTGAAAAAAATAGTTCAATTTGCCCCCAAAGTCAAATTTTTAACTAAATACGTCAAAATATGTGGAATTCATATGTTTTAGTAGTAAATTAACTTTTTGTATTGAAAATTCATCTTTTTGGTTAAAAATTTAACTATTTTGTAGAAAACTCATCTTTTTTGTTAAAGATATAACTTTTTGTTAAAAATTAATCTGTTTTTGTTTAGGATTCAACAGTTTTGTTGGAATTTTTTTTTTGTAGAAAATTAATCTTTTTGATTGAAACTTCAACTATTAGTTAAAACTTGATGTATTTTGCTTTAAAATTATCTTTTTAGTAGTAAATTAATATTCTGTGTTGAAAATTCATCTTTTTGGTTAAAAATTTAACTATTTTGTCGAAAACTAATCTTTTTTGTTAAAAATGTAACTTTTTGGTGAAAATTAACCTTTTTGGTTGAGGATTCATCTATTTTGTTGAAAATTGTGTATTTTGTTGAGAATTCATCTTTTTTAGTAGCAAAATTAATCTTTTACGTATGTTGAAAATTAATCTTTTTGGTTATAAATTGAACTTCTTTGTTGAAAATTGATGCATTTTATTGAAATTTTGACTTTTTTGTTATAAATGACGCTTTTTTGTTGAAAATGAATCTGCTTCAGTCGAGGATCAATTATTTTGTAAAACATTATTTTTTATTAGTTAAATCAAACTCTTTTTATTATAAACTAAATTTTTTTTTATTAAAATATCAACTAATAAATTCTTCATTGAAAATAATCTTTTCAGGTGGAAAATTCTAATTCTGGGTTGAAGTTTGATCTACTTTCTTAATAGCTTATTTTTTCAGTTAAGGAATCATAATTTTAGTTAAAAATTAATTTTTTTCTTAATTAATTTTTTTAACTGAAAATTAAACTATTTTGTTGAAAATTAACTGCTTTGTGAAGAGTTCATTTTTTATTATTTAAAATTCATTCCCTTAAATATTTTTTTTTTGCAATAGTAGCAAAATAATGTCATCGAAAAAGTATCAAATAGTGTCAATAGTATCCTGATTTCGAGGCCTGCACCTGGAATTAGGCGAAATTCCTAATCTCTTTTTTCAAATTTCGCTCGTGAATTGGGTCCCAATATCGTGCGATCGTCCGATTGGTGCGCTGTTCCGACAAAAAGCGAAACAATTTCTCATTCGCCCGGTCCAGCGCGCCTGATGCCCAGAGCGGTTGCCTTGATAAATTAATTTGCGCCGGAAATGCTTGACAAGGAATTTACGTCATTACGTGTACGAATAAGCCGACGGACCCATTTATTCCTTTTGTTCGTCCGGATCCGACAATGGGCCTTATCGCACGAAGGGTGGTATGTTTTTTTTTTTTTTTTTTTTTTTTTCTAGCTACAGTGGAGTCTGAGATGAGAAATGGATCGAAAACAGCATCTGAGGTAGCCGGATCCTGGAACGCAGAAAATTGTCCAATAACTTTATAATAACTTTTCTTGTTCTTTTGGAACCTAATTCGGACCACCCTCAACAATCCTCAATTAACAACTTTTTTTTCATTGAGTCAAATCAGCAAGGGGTCTGAAATATAAAAAGAAACAAAAAAATCATTTCTAATTCTCAAAAAGTACTAAAATTTCCGAAAAAGACGAATTTTTAATTTATTAATTGAATTTTACAGAAAAAACTAATTTTCAACATAATAGTTAAATTTTCAAGCAAAGAGATGAATTTTCAATTACAGTGAAGAATTTTCAACCAAAAAATTACTTCTTAACAAAATTGTTTGATTTTCGACAAAATAGATTTATTTTCAATAAAATAGTTGGTTTTTCAACTAAAAACATAAATTTTGAATTCACAAGAATAATTTTCTACTGAAAAAATGTAATTTTCAACAAAATACACGAATTTTCAACCAAATAGTTAAATTTTTAGTCAGCCATGGAATAATTGCATTTCCAATTCAAAAATTAAATTTGAACAAGAAAAAAACGAATTTTCAACAAAATAGTTAAATTTTCAACCAAAGAGACGAATATTTAACATAGTTAAACTTTCAGCCAAGAATTTAAATTTTCAGCAAGGAACGATACATTTCCAGCAAAATAGTGGGAATTTGAACTAAAAAGAGAGAATTTGAAAATATTAATTTTTAACTGAAATAGTTAACTTTTAAGTTAAGAAATAAATTTTTAACTAAAAAACAACGATTTTTTTACAAAATAGTTCAATTTTCAACCAAAGAGATGAATTTTTAACTGAAATGAAGAATCTTCAACCAAAAAAATCACTATGTTACAAAATTGTTTAATTTTCAACGAAATATACCTATTTGTAACCAAATAGTTGATTTTTCAACTAAAACCATGAATTTTTAATCAAAAAGAATAATTTTCTACCGGAAAAGATTAATTTTCGAGAAAAATACATAAAATTTCAACCAAAAAGTTCATTTTTCTCATCAAAAAATTAATTTTTTACAGATTAATGAAGATAAATAGACAAATCATAAAACACATTAATTTTCAACCAAAAGGATTCATTTCCAATTAATTATTTTCAATGCATACATTTTTAACTAAATAGTTCATTTTTCAACCAAGAAGAATAATTTTCTACCACAAAGACGTATTTCATACAAAGTAGATGAATTAACAGAATAATAAAAATGAATAAAAAAATAAAAAAATAGATAAATAACCAAACACATTAAATTTCAACCAAATATTTCAATTTTAAAAACAAAAAAACCAACTTTTCAACACTGAAGATTAATGTAAAATATATAATAACTTTTTTTTGTTCTTTTGGAACCTAATTTGGATCACCCTCAACAATCGTCAATCAACAACTTTTTCTTCAATGAGTCAAATCAGCAAGGGGTCTGAAATATAAAAAGAAAGAAATAAAATCATTTCTAATTTTAAAAAGTACAAAAATTTCCGAAAAAGATGAATTTTTAATTTAGAAATTGAATTTTACAACAAAAAAAAGCGAATTTTCAACATAATAGTTAAATTTGCAAGCAAAGAAATTTTCTAATACAGTGAAGAATTTGCAACCAAAGAATTACTTCTTAACAAAATTGTTTAATTTTCGACAAAAAAGATTTATTTTTAATCGAATAGTTGATTTTTCAACTGAAAACATAAATTTTGAATTCACAAGAATAATTTTCTACTGAAAAAGTCTAATTTTCAACAAAATACACGAATTTTCAACCAAATGTTTAAATTTTTAGCCAGCAATGGAATAATTGCATTTCCAATTCAAAAATTAAATTTGAACAAGAAAAAAACGAATTTTCAACAAAATAGTTAAATTTTCAACCAAAGAGATGAAAATTTAACATAGTTAAACTTTCAGCCAAGAAATTAAATTTTTAACAAGAAACGATACATTTCCGGCCAACTAGTGGGACTTTGAACTAAAAAGGATCAATTTTCCACCAAAAAAGGAAAAGTTACATTTTTAATTTCAAAAATTGATTTTTGACAAGAATAAGAAGAATTTTTAACAAAATAGATCAGTTTTGAACCAAAGAGATGAATTTTCCATTGAAATTATCAATTTTCAACTGAAATAGTTAACTTACCAGTTAAAAAATAAATTTTCAACTAAAAAACGATTTTTTAAATAAATAGTTCAATTTTCAACCAAAGAGATGAATTTTCAACTGAAATGAAGAATCTTCAACCAAAAAAATTACTATGTTACAAAATTGTTTAATTTTCAACGAAATAGAATTATTTGTAACCAAATAGTTGATTTTTCAACTAAAAACATGAATTTTTAATCAAAAAGAATAATTTTCTACCGGAAAAGATTAATTTTCGAGAAAAATACATAAAATTTCAACCAAAAAGTTCATTTTTCTTACCAAAAAATTAATTTTTTACAGATTAATGAAGATAAATAGACGAATCACAAAACACATTAATTTTCAACCAAAAGGCGTCATTTTCAATTAATTATTTTCAATACATACATTTTCAACTAAACAGTTCATTTTTCAACCAAGAAAAATAATTTTCTATCACAAAGACGAATTTTCTACAAAGTAGTTGAATTAACAGAATAATAAAAATGAATAAAAAAATAGATAAATAGCCAAACACATTAAATTTCAACCAAATATTTCAATTAAAAAAAAAAATAACTTTTCAGCAGAGAAGATTAATGTAAAATATATAATAACTTTTTGTGGTTCTTTTGGAAAATAATTCGGATCACCCTCAACAATTCTCAATTAACAACTTTTTTTTTCACAGAGACAAATGAGCAAGGGGTCTGAAATATAAAAAGAAATAAATAAAATGATTTCTGATTTTAAAAAGTACAAAAATTTCCGAAAAAAATGGATTTTTAATTTAAAAATTGAGTTTTTACAACAACAAAAAAACAAATTTTCACGAAAATAGATCAGTTTTCAGCCAAAGATATGAATTTTCAAACAAAATAATGCATTACAAACCAAATAATTACTTTTTAACAAAATTGTTTAATTTTCGACAAAATAGATTTATTTTCAATCAAATAGTTGAATTTTCAACTAAAAACATTAATTTTGAATTCAAAAAAATAATTTTCTACTGAGAAGTCTAATTTTCAACAAAATAGACGAATTTTCAACCAAATAGTTAAATTTTTATCTGGAAAAAATAAATTTTTAACCAGCAATAGAATAATTGCATTTCCATTTTAAAAATTAAATTTGAACAAAAAAAAACGAATTTTCAACAAAATAGTTAAATTTTCAACCAAACAATTAAATTTTTAACCAGAAACGATACATTTTCAGCCAAATAGTGGGACTTTGAACTAAAAATTATAAATTTTCAAAAAAAAATGGAAAAGTTACATTTTTAATTTCAAAAATTGATTTTTTACCAAAATAAAAAGATTTTTTAACTGCAATAGTTAACTTTTCAGTTAGAAAATAAATTTTTAGCTAAAAACCAACGATTTTTTTACAAAATAGTTTAATTTTGAACCAAAGAGATGAATTTTCAACTGAAATGAAGAATCTTCAACCAAAAAAAAAACTATGTAACAAAATTGTTTAATTTTCGACAAAGTAAACATTTTTTAATCAAATATTCAAATTCTCAACTAAAATCATAAGTTTTCAACCAAGAAGAATAATTTTCTACCTAAAAACATGAATTTTCTACTTAAAAACATGAATTTTCAAAAAATACATTTTCAATTTTCCAACAAAATGATGCACCTCGAACCAAAAAATTACTTTTAAACAAAATTGGTAAATTTTCAACAAAATAGACTTATTTGTAACCAAATAGTTGATTTTTCAACTAAAAACATGAATTTTTAATCAAAAAGAATAATTTTTTACCGGAAAAAATTTATTTTCGACAAAAATACATAACATGTTAACCAAATAGTTTATTTTTCTTTCCAAACAATTAATTTTTTACAGATAAATCAAGATAAATAGATGAATAACAAAACAAATTAATTTCCAAACAAACAGTTGCATTTTTAACGAAAAATATTAATTTTTTACCACGAACACGAATTTCCTACAAAGTAGTTGAATTAACAGAATAATAAAAATGAATAACAAAATAGATAAATAGCCAAACACATTAAATTTCAACCAAATATTTCAATTTAAAAAAAAAAAATAATAACATTTCAACATAGAAGATTAATTTAATATATATAATAACTTTTTTTGTTATTATTTTTTGAACCTAATTCGGAACACCCTCAACAATCCTCAATTAACAACTTTTTTTCATTGAGTCAAATCAGCAAAGGGTCTGAAATATAAAAAGGAATGAATAAAATCATTTCTAATTATCAAAAAGTACCAACATTTCCGAAAAAAATATATTTTTAATTTAAAAATTGAATTTTTACAAAAACCAAAACGATTTTTCAACAAAATAGTTCAGTTTTCAACCAAAGAGATGAATTTTTGAACAAAATAATGTATTTCGGAACAAATAATTAATTTTTAACAAAATTGTTTAATTTTCGACATAATGGATTTATTTTTAATTAAAAAGTTGAATTTTCAACTCAAAACATAAATTTTGAATTCACAAGAACTGAAAAAGTCTTTTTACTGAAAAAGTCTAATTTTCAACCAAAAAGTTAAATTTTCATCTGAAAAGGCTAAATTTTTAACCAGCAATGGAATAATTGCATTTCCAATATAAAATTAAACTTGAACAAAAAAAATCGAATTTTCAAAAAAATAGTTAAATTTACAACCAAAAAGACGGATTTTTAAAATAGTAGTTAAATTTTCAGCCGAGCAATTAAATTTTCAACAAGAAACGATACATTTTCAGCCAAATAGTGGGACTTTGAACTAAAAAGAATCAATTTTCAACAAAGAATGGAAAAGTTATATTTTTAATTCAAAAATTGATTTTTGACCAGAATAAAAAGAATTTTTAACGAAAATAGATCAATTTTAAAAGAAAAAGATGAATTTTCCAATGGAATTATTAATTTTTTTACAAAATAGTTAAATTTTCAACAAAAGATGAATTTTCAACCGCAATGAAGAATCTTCAACCAAAAAAATTACTATGTAACAAAATTCTTTAATTTTTGACAAAGCAGATATTTTTCAATCAAGTTAAATTCTCAACTAAAAGCATACATTTTTAACCAAGAAGAATAATTGTCTACCTAAAAATATCAGTTTTCAAAAAATACATGAATATTTTACCAAATAGTTGAATTTTCATCCAGAGAGATGAATTTTCTAACAAAATGATGCATCTCGAACCAAAAAATTATTTTTCAACAAATTGGTAAATTTTATTCAAAAAGAATAATTTTCTACCGAAAAAGATTAATTTTCTACAAAACAGTTGAATTTTCAACCAAATAGTTAAATTTTCAACCAAAAGGATGCATTTTAATTTTCAATTAATTATTTTCAATGCACACATTTTTAACTAAATATTTCATTTTTTAACCAGGAAAAATAATTTTCTACCACAAAGACGAATTTCCTACAAAGTAGTTGAATTAACAGAATAATAAAGTGAATAAAAAAATAACAAAATAGATAAATAACCAAACACATTAAATTTGAACCAAATATTTTAATTTTCAACCAAAAAAATTACTTTTCAACACAGAATATTAATTTAATATATATAATAACTAAATATATAATAAGTTTTTTTGTACTTTCGAACCAAAAGTTCCAACAAAATAAAGAATCTTTCACGAAAAAAATTACTTTTCAACAAAATTTGTTTGAGTTCCGTCAAAGTAGATTTATTTGCAACCAAATAGTTGAATTTTTAACCAAAAAGAATAATTTACTACTAAAAAAGATGAAGTTTCAACTAAATTGTTGAATTCTCAATAACTAAAAAAGATAACTTTTAAACTATCAATGTAATAATTTCTTTTTCAATTTAAAAATTGAATTTTGAAAAAAACTAATTTTTAATAATATAGTTGATTTTTTAAACAAAGAGATAAATTTCTAAACAAAACGATGAATTTTAAACCAAAAAATTACTTTCTAACAAAATTGATCAATTTTCGACCAAATAGATTTATTTTCAATCAAATAGTTGACTTTTCAACTGAAAACATGAATTTTCGACCAAGAAGAATAATTTTCTACCAAAAAAGTCGAATTCTCATAAAAAAAGATGAATTTTCAACCAAATAGTCGAATTTTTAACTAAAAAGATAAATTTTCATCCAGCAATCGACTACTTTCATTTTCAATTTGAAAATTTAATTTTTACCAAAAAAATCGAATTTTCAACATAATAGTTAAATTTTCAACCAAAGAGATGAATTATCAACTACAGTGAAGAATTTTCAACCAAAAAATAACTTTTTAACAAAATTGTTCAATTTTTGACAAAATAGATTTATTTTCAATTTAATAGTTGAATTTTCAATTTAAAAAATAAATTTTGAATCCACGAGAATAATTTTGTACCAAAAAAGTCGAATTCTGATCAAAATAGATGAATTTTCAACGAAATAGTCGAATTTTTAACTAAAAAGATAAATTTTTATCCAGTAATCGACTACTTTCATTTTCACTTTGAAAATTTAATTTTTACCAAAAAAATCGAATTTTCAACATAATAGTTAAATTTTCAACCAAAGAGATGAATTTTCAAATACAGTGAAGAATTTTCCACCAAAAAATTAATTAAAAAAAAATGGTTATATTTTGACAAAATAGATCTATTTTCAATTAAATAGTTGAATTTTCAATTAGAAACATCAATTTTGAATCCACAAGAATGATTTTCTACTGAAAAAGTCAAATTTTCAACAAAATACATGAATCTTCAACCAAATAGTTGAATTTCTAACTGAAAAAGATAAATTTTTAACCACCATTGGAATAATTATACTGCCAAGTCAAAAATTAAATGTCAACCAAAAAACAACGCTTTTTCAACAAAATAGTTCAATTTTCAACCAAAGAGACGAATTTTTAACTAAAATAAAAATCTTCATCCAAAAAATTACTTTCTAACAAAAGTGTTTTATCATCGACAAAGTAGATTTATTTTCAATGAAAAAGTTAAACTTTCAACAAGAATAATTTTCTACAACAACAAAAAATTAAATAAAAAAAAAATAGATTCTCAACCAAATAGTTGAATGATGAACTAAAAAAGATAAATTTTCAACAATAAATAGAAAAGTAATTTTCAACTAATTTTCAACTAAAATGAGAACTCTTTGAAGAAAAATATGAATTTTTAACCGAAAAGAATAATTTTCTACCGAAAAAGTAGAATTTTCAACTAAACACACGAATTTTCAACCAAATACTTGAGTTTTAACTAAGAAAGATTAATTTATAACCAACAATGGAATAATTACATTTCAAATTTGAAAAAATTGTTGTTTACTTAAGAAAAAATCGAATTTACAACAAGATTGATTAATTTTTAACTAAAGAGATGAATTCAAAAAAAAATGATGCATCTCGAACCCAAAAATGAATTTTTAACAAAGTAGTTCAACTTTCAAACAAATAGTTCAATTTTCGACTAAAAAAGAAAAATTTTCAGCCGAATAGTTGAATTTTTAACTAAAAAAGATAAATTTTTATCCAGCAATCGACTACTTTCATTTTCAATTAAAAAATTTAATTTTTACCAAAAAAACCGAATTTTCAACATAATAGTTAAATTTTCAACCAAAGAGATGAATTTCCAACTACAGTGAAGAATTTCCAACCAAAAAATTACTTTTTAACAACATTGTTTAATTTTTGACAAAATAGATTTATTTTCAATTAAATAGTTGAATTTTTCAATTAAAAACATAAATTTTGAATCCACAAGAATGATTTTCTACTGAAAAAGTCAAATTTTCAACAAAATACATGAATCTTCAACCAAATAGTTGAATTATTAACTGGAAAAGATCAATTTGTAACTACCAATGAAATAATTGCATTTCCATTTCTAAAATTAAATTACAACCAAAAAACAACGATTTTTCAACAAAATAGTTACATTTTCAACCAAAGATACGAATTTTGAACCAAAATAAAAAATCTTCATCCAAAAAATTGCTTTCTAACAAAAGTGTTTTATTACCGACAAAGTCGATTTATTTTCGATAAAAAAGTTAAACTTTCAACAAAAAATATGAATTTTTAACCAAGAAACATAATTTTCTACAAAAAAAAATAAAATAAAATAAAAAAAAAGATTTTCAACCAAATAGTTGAATGATGAACTAAAAAAAAGGAATTTTCAACAAAAAATAGAAAAGTTACATTTCTAATTTGAGAAATTGATTTAAAAAAACAAGTTTGTAACAAAAGAGATCAATTTCAAAACAAAAGGAATAATTTTAAACTGAAATGATGAATTTGTAACTCGAATAATTGAATTTTCTATTAAAAAATATATTTTTAACCATAAGACAACGATCATTATACAAAATGGTTCAATATTTAAGCAAAGACACTAATTTTTAACTAAAATAAGAATTCTTCGAAGAAAAATATGAATTTTTAACTAAGAAAAATAATTTTCTACTGGAAAGTAGAATTTTCAACAAAACACAAGAATTTTCAACCAAATACTTGAGTTTCAACTAAGAAACATTAATTTCTAACCAACAATAGAATAATTACATTTCCAATTTAACAAATTAGTTTTTTACACAAAAACAACGAATTTGCAACAAAATTAATTAATTTTCAACTAAAGAGATGAATTAAAAAAAAAAATATGCATCTCGAACCAAAAAATGGATTTTTAACAAAGTAGTTCAACTTTCAACTGAATAGTTGAATTTTCAACTAAAAAAGAAAAATTTTCAGCCGAATAGTTGAATTTTGAAATAAAAAGAATAAAGTTTCAACAAAAAATGGAAAAGTTACATTTTTAATTTAAAAAAGTTAATTTTTGACCAGAAAAAATGATTTTCTAACAAAGTAGTTCCACTTTCAACCAAATAGTTGAATTTTCAACTAAAAAAGAAAATTTTTCAGCCGAATAGTGGAATTTTGAAATAAAAAGAATAAAGTTTTAACAAGGAATGGAAAAGTTACATTTTTATTTAAAAAAATTAATTTTTGACCAGAAAAAATTCTAACAAAATAAATTAATTTTGAACCAAAAATATAAATTTTCTAACTGAAAAATATGAATTTGAACAAAAAATTTAATTTTACGCAAACAGTTTGATTTGGAACGAATTGATTAAATTATCCAATGAAAAAATTAATTTTTAACCAAGAAAAAAACGCACTTTTAACAAAGTGGTTGAATTTGTAATCAAAAATATGAATTTTCAACAAAAAATGGAACATTTGACATTTCAGATAAAGAACATTAAAATTTTTTTTAAACTATTGAATTTAACCAAAAAAAAGAGTAGTTTTTAAAAAAAACATAAATTTTCAACCAAATAGTTGAATTTAAAAATTAAAAAAAGATCAAGTTTCTACTGAAAATAAAATATTTGAATTTTTAGTTAAACAAATTAATTTTCAACCATAAAGATTATTGTTCAACTAAAATATTGAATCTTCAATAAAAAAAAAATTTGAGTAGTTTAACTTTAAACCACGCAGTTTATTTTTCAACCAAAAAAGATGAATTTTCAACAAAAAAGTAAAATTTTCGACCAAAGAAATGAATTTTAAACAAAGTAGTTTAACTTTTAACCGAATATTTGAATTTTCAACCCAGTAGACCGGTTTTCTACAAAAACAATTTTTAACAAATTGCATAAATTTTCAATCAAATAGTTGAATTTTGAAACCAAAAGTAATAAATTTTCTACTGAAAAATATGAATTTGAATAAAAAATTTAATTTCAAACTAAACAGTTTGATTTTGAATCAATTGATTAAATTATCCATTAAAAAAATTAATTTTTAACCAAGAAAAAAACGAACTTTTAACAAAGTGGTTGAATTTGTAATCAGAAATATGAATTTTTAACAAAAAATGTAATCGTTGACATTTCAGATAAAGAACATTAAAATTTTTTTTAACTATTGAATTTAACCGAAAAAAGACTAGTTTTTAATAAAAAACATGAATTTTCACCAAATAGTTGAATCTATAAATTAAAAAAAGAACAAGTTTCTACTGAAAATCGAATATTTGAATTTTTAGTTAAACAAATTAATTTTCAAAAAAAAAATTAATGTTCAATCAAAATAATGAATCTTCAATAAGAAAAAAATTTAAGTAGTTTAATTTTAAACCACGCAGTTTATTTTTCAATCAAAAAAGATCAATTTTCATCAAAGTACATATATTTTTTACCAAATAGATACCAAAAGTGGGATAGTTAAATTTTCAGTTGAAAAAATTATTTTTCAACCAAAAAAACGGATTTTCAACAAAAAAGCCAAATTTTGTCAATTTTTTGAAAAAAAATTTTCAATTTTCAACTAAAAAATTAATTTTAAACAAAGTAGTTTAACTTTCAACCAAATAGTTGAATTTTCAACCAAGTAGATTGGTTTTCTACAAAAAAAAACAATTTTTAACAAATTGCATACATTTTCAACCAAATAGTTGAATTTTGAAACTAAAAGAGATAAATTTTAACAAAAAATGGAATAGTTGAATTTTCATTTTAAAAAAAATTGATTTTCATTGAAAAACAAGAACAAATTTTCTACAAAACAGTTGAATTTTCTGATTAAAAAAAAAATAGATTTTCTACCAAATTTAGAATAGTTAAATTTTCAGTTAAAAAAATAGTATATTGTGCTACAAGTGCGGAAAGTAGGCAGTTCCACAAGAGTGTGAAGTTTGCTGTACGAGCCACAGGCGAGTCGAAGGGGAGTTATAGGCGAGTCGTAGGCGAGCTGTAAACGAGCCGAAGACAAGCCGGAAACGACCCGAAGATGAGCCGATGGCAAGTACTGTAAACTTCACAAGAGTTGCAACTGTCTATTTTCAGTACCTGTTGCACACGATATTTTTTGTAACAAATGCAGGAAATTTTCGATTTGAGAAACAATAAGCATACATTTTTTGGAAATTTATGGTAATTTTTAGAAATTTATGGTAAAATTACCGAAAATTTCCGGAAATTTTCGGTGAATTTGTATATTACCGAAAATTTCTAGAAATTCAAGGTATCCAAAGGTTCTTGGAAAAAATCCGAAAATTTCAAAAATTTCCGGAAAATGGAAAATTGCTAAATTTCCAAAATTTCCGGAAATTTATGAAAAGTTGCTAAATCATCGGAAATTTCAGGTATCCAAAGCTTTTTGGAAAGATTCCAAAAATTTCCAGAAATTCATAGAAAATTGCTAAATTTCTGGTAATTTATGGAAAATTGCTAAATTACCGGAAATTTCAGGTAGCCCAAGCTTTTTGGAAGAAATTCGAAAATTTCCGGAAATTTATGGAAAATTGCTAAATTTCCGGAAATTTATGGAAAATTGATAAATTTCCGGAAATTTATGGAAAATTGATAAATTTCCCAAATTTCCGGAAATTTATGGAAAATTGATAAATTTCCCAAAATTCCGGAAATTTATGGAAAATTGATAAATTACCGGAAATTTCAGGTGTCCACAAATTTCTAAAATTTTCGGTAATTTATCGGTAATTGATGGTAATTTATCAGTCATTTATGGTAACTTATCACTTCGATTTTGTCCAATCACTATTCACTACTCACAATCATTCTCTCAAGCGTAAAATCATAATGAAGTGAAATTATTATTTTGGCAGTCCTGGAAAGTAAATCTGAATCGAAATGCGCAAGCGCAACAGCAAGAAAAAGTAATCTGGCTGGAACTGCGCAAGCGCAGCAGCTAGAAAAAGTAATCTTGCTCAAAGAGCGCAAGCGCAGCAGCTAGAAAAAGTCTTTTTATAACTGCTTTTTACCACGGCTTTGGAATTGGTCACTTCCCGCACGCAATACATGCCTCGAAAAGCGAACATTTCGTGTATGTGTTACAAAAATTAATTTTCTGTCATAGATATGGATTTTCAACAAAAAAGTAAAATTTTCAACCATAAAACTGAATTTTCAACAGAAATTATGGATCTTCAACTGAAAAAATTAATTATTAATTTTTTAACTCCAATAGACACCAGAAATACAAATCTGCAATAAACATAAACGACTGTGAAATTGAGTTGGTGAATTTTCCAATTAGAAAATCTTCCTAATTAAAGCAAAAAATTGAATGATTCCTAATTACCTCTCTTATTCAATAGATCTTGGAAAGTATGATTTTTCTTGCAATTTCCGGTAAATAATGATTACGACTTTGCAATAGGTATCCGGTAAAAATGTCGCAATGAGTTCAAGTTTCAAAATCAATTCGCTTTAATCGAGGCTCAAAAAAATTCTCATATGAAGTCATGGAATATTCAGGATAATTTAGATAAAATTTTTTAAATAATTTATATAAATTATCAAATTAGTGAATAAAAACTCGAAAAATAAATTCGAATGTCAAAAAACAGATTGCTTTATTGCTTCAAATTTATTTACTTATTTTAACCAAAAAATATGACTTTCCTACCTCAAAAGATGAATTTTCAATCCAAAAGGATGAATTTTCAACGAAACAGTTCAATTTTTAATTAAAAAAGATAAATTTTTCACTAAAAATAGAATGGCTATTTCTTGACTAAGAAAATTAATTTTAAACCAAAAAAACATGAATTTTGAACAAAACCGATGAATCATCAACCAAACAGAATTTTCAACGAAAAAAATTAAATTTCAGCCAAACAGTTGAATTTTGAACTAAAAAAGATACATTTTTTATTTAAAAAATTGATTTTTCATCAAAAAACAAAACAAACTTTTGAAAAATGGATACATTTTTAACCAGCAAAGGGTTGAATTTTTAACTAGAATAATTATTTTTTTAGTTAAAAAATAAATTTTCAACCAATGAACAACGATCATTTAACAAAATAGTTCAATTTTCCACCAAACAGATGCATTGACTTTCCCACCTCAAAAGATGAATTTTCAACAAAACAGTTTAATTTTCAATTAAACAAAAAAAAATTGCACTTGAAAAAGAATAGCTTAATCTTGAATAGAATTTTGAACAAAAAAAATGAATTTTAAACCAAATAGCTGTATTTTCTATACTAAAAAAATTCATTTTCAGCCAAATAGTTCAATTTTTAACTAAAAAAGATCAATTTTCTATCAAAAATGTTAAAGTTACATTTTTAATTTAAGAAATTGATTTTCTACCAAAAAAGAAATGTTTCAAAAATAGATAAATTTTGAAACAGGGAAGAGATAATTTTTTAACTAGAATAGTTCAATTTTTAGTTAAAAAAACAATTTTTAGCAAATAAGAAACTATTTTTTAACAAAAGAGTTCAATTGTCCACCATAAAGATAAATTTTCTTCTAAAATGAAAAATCGTCCACAACAAATCTACTTTCTAACAGAAGTGTTAAATTATCAACAAAGTAGATGTATTTTCAACCTAGATTTATTTTCAACCAAATATTTGAATTTTTAACAAAAAACATGAATTTTTGACAAAGAAGAATAATTTTCTACCGAAAAGTCGAATCTTGAACAAAATACATGAATTTTCCACCGAAAAAGATACAATTTTAATAAAAATGGAATAATTACATTTGTAATCAACAAAATTAATTTTTCACTAAAGAATTGTAATTTTCAGAAAAATAGTTCTACTTTGTTTAAAGTTTCAACTAAAAAAATGAATTTCTAATCCAAAACGAGAAATGTTGAACAAAACAATCAAATTATCCACCAAAAAAAGAAAAATAAATTTAAACAAAACTATTGTATTTTTTAAATAATAGATAATTTAAAAATTTTAAATTCAATTAATTCAATTTAAAAATTTCTTCTATCGAAGAAGACGAATTTTCGACTTCAGAAGATCAACTTCTAACCAAAAATATGATAATTAATTTTCAGCTGAAAAAACTAATTTTCAACAAAAAAATCACAAATTTTAAATAAAATAGTTGAAAACTATTTGAATTACCTAAAATGAAAAATTGGTTAGGGAAAAATTAGGAAATTTTTAAAATGAAGTTTTGCGGTAACCCTGATATAATATTCTTGTTAATAATTTATTTGCCTTGTAATTATATTTATATACCTTTTTTTTGCAGTTTCTTCCTCCATAAGAAAATCTTTTTAGTTATAAATTTCATTATTTGCTTGAAAATTCAACAAATTTGTTAAAAAGTTATCCTTTTTGCTCGAAAATCTGACTATTTTTTTGAAAATTTGTCTTTTTAATTTAAAAAATCATCATCTATGTTAGTAGAAATTGCATCCTTTTTGGATGAAAATGCAACTGTTTTGTTAAAAATTAATTCTTTGTTAGGAAATTATTTTTTTTAGTTAAAGATTCATATTTTTAGTTGAAAATTCATCTCCTTGACTGAAAATTTAAATATTTTGTTAATAATTAATTTTTTTGCTGAAAATTCATTTTTACTGGTAGAAAATTCAATTTTTTTACAGAAAATTCGTCTTTCGGCTTAAAGGTTCAACAATTTAGGTGAAAATTTTTTTCTCCCATGACTGAAAAATCTTTATTTGTTCAAAATTCGTCTTTTTGGTTTCAAAATTCATATTTTTTAAATCAAATTTGATCTTTTTAAATTGAAAATTCAATTCTTTTGTTGAAACGTCATCTTTTATGATAGAAGAGTTCAATTTTAATAAATTTAATTTTAATTTAAGTACGGACCCTTACTTGAATTACCTAAATTACTCAAAATTACCTGATTAGAATTTTTAATAATATGAAGATAATCCAAAGGATTTTGAAGATTTCAGGATATTTTAATAAATATCAAAGGATTTGAAATACTATAGGATATTTTAAAAGATTCCAAGAATTTTTCAAGAGATATCAATCATTAAGAGATATTCCAAGGAATTTTAAATATTTTTTAAACTTCCAAGAAGTTTTCAAGAGCTTAAAAAAATTTCAAAAGATTTTAAAGGATTTAAACTATTGTAAGGTATTTTGAAAATTTCAAAAGAATTTTCAAAAGATCTCAATAATTTGAAGATATTCCAAAGGTTTTTAAGAGTTTAGGGTATTTTATAAGATTTTAAGAAATTTCTAACAGATTTTAATAATTTAAAGGGATTTCAAATGATTTTAAATATTTTAGGGTATTTTTCAAAATTCAAAGGAATTTTCACGAGCTTTAAAAAGTTTAAAGAAATTTAAAAAGATTTCAAAGGATTTGAAATATTTTAAGATACTGTAAAAGATTCCAAGAAATTTCAAATATATTTCAATCATTTGAAGATATTCCAAAGGATTTTAAATATTTTAGGATATTTTTAAAGCTTCCAAGGATTTTTAAGAGCTTTAAAAACACCAAATTAAAAAAAAAAATTAACTAAAAGTCTGAAAATTAAAAACTACAGATTCCTAGTGAAAATTGATTTGTATATAACATCTTGCAAAATAAAGCGTATTTCAGAAAAAGGATTCTTCTTCTCTCTAGTAGCTCAGTGGTTAGAGTGCCTGACCGAAACTCAGTTGACCTGGCATTTGATTTGAATCTCAGCGGAGCGAAAGG
>CAKNYM010050735.1:172474-192698 GCA_932195095.1 Andricus curvator
ATATCGAGTTGAAAATTTGGGATAATAAATAAGAAGCGCTAAGAAAGGCGGCTCTGGTCCTAAATTTTTATAATTATGAAAAAAGTTTTTTTTGTAAATAATTTTTTTTTGCTTTTTTCATGATAATTAAAATTTAGAACCAGAGCCGACTTTCTTAGCGCTTCTTATTTATTATCCCAAATTTTCAACTCGATATCGCGTTTCGTGTGAACGTAAGTTGATTTTGAAAAAAAGTGTCGGTAAGGTAGGAATCCGGTCACGTGACCCACTCGTAACATGGCCTTAAGGGTGTTTCAAAAGATTCCAAAGATATTTCTAAATATTGTCAATACTTTGAAAATATTGCAAAGCATTTTAAAGCTTTTAGGGTATTTTATAAGATTTCAAGGCATTTTTAATCGATTTCAATAAATTGAAGGGATTCCAAATGATTTCAAATATTTTGGGGTATTTTTTGAAATTCCAAGGAGTTTTCAAGAGCTTTAAAAACTTTAAAGGAATTTAAAAAGATTTCAAAGGATGTGAAATATTTTTAGTTATTGTACAAGATTCCGAGAAATTTTAAATAGATTTCAATCATTTGAGGATATTTAAAAGGATTTAAAATATTTTAGGATATTTTTTAAGCTTCCAAGGATTTTTAAGAGGTTTAAAAACACCAGATTCAAAAAAAAAATTAATTAAAATTTTAAAAATTAAAAACTACAGATTCCTAGTAAAAAATGACTTGTATATAACATCTTGCAAAATAAAGCGTATTTCAGAAAAAAGATTCTTCCTCTCTCTAGTAGCTCAGTGGTTAGAATACCTGAACGGAAATCAGTTGACCTGGCGTTCGAATCCCAGCCGAGCGAAAGGAGATCTTTTTTCTGAATAAATTTAATTGCAAAAAAAAAATTTGAAGGTTTCAAACCCTTTGAAATGCCTTCAAATTATTGAAATCAATTGATTTTTTTTTTAAATCTTAAAATTCCATAAAATATTTTTTAAAAATTTGAAATTCGATTAAATTACCGAATGAAATGAAAATTCGTTGAAATCTTTAAAATGACAAAAAATATTTTAAATCCTTTGAAATCCCATTAAATTGCTGAAATTAATTGAACATTCTTTTGAATCTTTTAAAATACGTAAAAATATTTTCAATCCTTTGGAATTTTTCGAAATCGTTTGAAATCCCTTGAAATTTGGTAAAGCTTTTGAAAATGCCTTGGAATAATTGTAAAAATACCCTCAAATATTTCGAATTCTTAGAAAGCCCATTAAAAGAGTCACATTAAAAAGTCCATTGAAAATTCCTTGGAATCTGTTAAAATACCCTAAAATATTTCAAACCCTTTAAAATCCTTTTAAATTATTGAAATCAATTACAAATTCCCCAAAATATTCAAAATCCTTTGAAAATCAATTAAATTATTGAGGTTGGTAACAAATTCCTTGTTTTTTTTTTTAATGCCCCAAAATATTTTAAATCCTTTGAAATCCCTTTAAATTATTTTAAAAAATTTGCAAAGAATATTGAGCAAACTAAATACAAGCCTGAAGAACATGGAACTCAAAATTAACGTAAATAAAACCTCAGATACCATTAACATTCATACACAAATAAAAAATTTTCAAATTTATATATTTTAAACAAAAAAAGTGACCTTTCTACGATAAAAGATGACTTTAAATTTTCTATAAAATAATTAAATTGTCTACAAAGCAATTAAATTTTCAACGAAATAGTTGAATTTTCAACCTTAAAAGATAAATTCGCAACAAAAAAGTGTAATTGTTGATACTTCAACTAAAAAGGATGAAATTTCATTTAAAAAAAAATGAATTTTGAAATCAAAAAGACGAATTTTCAACCAATAAAGATTTTTCAGTAATGAAAGAAAAAAATTTCACCTGAATTGTTGAACCTTAAAGCCAAAAGACAGATTTTCTGTACAAAAATTGAATTTTCAACCAGAAAAATAGGAATTTTCGGCAGAAAAAATTAATTTTCAACAAAATAGTTAAATTTTCAATCAAAGAGATAAAGTTTCATTAAAAAAAAATTCAACAGAATACTTCAACTTTTACCCACGCAGTTGAATTTTCAATTAAAAAATATCAGTTTTCAACTAAATAGTCAAACTTTAACCAAAGAGATGAATTTTCAACTAAAAATATGAATCTTCAAAAAAAAATCAAACAGTTGCATTTTCATCCAAGAAAGATTAATTGTCTACTAAAACAGATTTCATCCAAAAAAGATTTCAATTGATTTTTCAACACAAAATGTGAATGTTTCTCAAGAGGTAAACTTTCTACGAAATAGTTAAATTTTCAACAAAAAGTAGATTTTTGAACCAAAAGGGATGACTTTTTAACAAATTTATTGAATTTTTAACCAAACAGTTGCATCCTCATTAAAGAAATATGAATTTTCTACTCAGACAGATGAATTTTGAAATAAAAAAGATAAATTTTGAAAAAAATAGTCGAATTTTCATCCAAAAAAGATTGCAGGTGATTTTTCAACAAAACGGTTCAAATTTCGACCAAAAAGAATGACTTTTCAACAAAATTTTTGAATTTTCAACCAAACAGTTGCATTCATATCCAAGAAAGATGAAATTTCTACTAAAGCAGATGAATTCTTAAAGCAAAAAGACAAATTTTCAAAAGAATAGTCGAATTTTCATCCAAAAAACATTTCAATTGATTTTTCGACACCAAAATATGAATTTTTCTCAAAAGGTAAATTTTCTACGAAATAGTGGAATTTTCAAGCAAAAAGATTGACTTTCAAACAAAACTGTTGAATTTTCAAACAAATAATAAAATTTACAACTAAAAAGATCATTTTCACGAAGAAGCAACTGCAAAAAAAAAATAAATACAAAGCAAATAAATCACTAACAAGAATGTTATATCAGGGTTACCGCAAAACTTAATTTTAAAAATTCTCTAATTTTTCCCTGACCAATTTTTTATTTTCCCTGACCATTAATATTCAAAGACCAGAATATTACATTTGTAACATTTTGAACCTAGAATCTTTTGTAAGCGGAATAAAACAATTTCAAATAAAAATTGAAAAAATTCAAATTTATTCTGCTTTTTTTCTAAATCCCTGACTTTTTCCTGATGTTTTAAAAAATTGTTGTTGGCTAGGTACCTTTTTTTACTCACCAGTTTTCTTTGGCGCATAAAGTTAAATTCATATTAAATTTCTGTACAATTTCTGCAAGTTACTTGTTTCATTTGTGAATTTCCGAAAATTACGTACATGAATGAAGGACCTCCCCCTCTCGATCAAGGATAGATTATCGATTTGCAGAACTTGAATTTGGCAGAGGAATGTTTTTCGAAAATCGTCAGCTGTCATTCTGTTTTGTATACTGATGCTAATACGCCTTGAAGTTGTTATCCTTAATTTTCATTGATCCTCTAAAGCGAATCATATTGAGTTGAAATTCTAGGTCAAAATAGCTGCAACAACTTGATACCCCAAGTTTTAGTGTGTTCGATTTGCAATAGATTATTTGGATTAAACCGGATCACAAGTTCAAATAACCAAACGGTTCAGCGGATTACGAGAGTTATTCCCCCCTTGGTTCAGAATCCACCACAAATGTTTTAAATTATTTTTTATTTGGCTACTTTTGCTGCCTTTTGCCCTCTATTTCCGCTTCTGCTTCCCTTAATTTCTTTATCTACCAAACCGAACCAATTCCATCGCAAAGACGTCTTGTTTACGTAAACGAACCATTGTGTCTCCGAATTTCACGCAACATCCTCAATCCCTCTGATCCTCGGAAACAGGGAGAACAACGAAAATCCCGACAGGTTGCTTCAATAAAGCAAGAATGTGATGGGAGACTTTTTCTTCTGCAATCTATACACATAGTCCAAACACACGGACCCTCCCGCCAGTAGATTTCCAGGTTCAAATTTGAAGAGAAGATCTCGTAACGTAACCGTAACGCAACCTCGACATTCATGATGACAGATTCACAGCAGCGTGTCAGCGGGACGTCTCGTAGCCAAGTGCAAGCGTTGTCACTTGGCAGCTCTCTGAGGGTACATTTCGCTTCTGAAAACCTGGAAAAGGTAGTCCATTAAATCCTGACTTTTGGCCACCTCGTCACGGACATCATTTTGTCGAGGATAGCCAAAGTACCATAGGTGGTTAGGGACCATCCATAAACTACACCAAGTTTAGGCTACCTTTGACTTCCCACAGTTGCCCCTCCTTGAAGACAGTAGGTTTGTCTTACCCCTTTGGTACTGAATGAAGAATAATTTGAAATATTAAAATATCATACTTAATAGCCTGAAATGACCTCAAAACATACAATAGGGAACTGATGAGCAAACAGTATGCAACATTACCTTTTTTTGTTTTCAGGAATTGCAATGGGAGCAGTTTGTGGTGGTTCTCCAAATTTGATCGTTAGATTCTTGTTTTATTTTCAGGAATTCTATATAGTGATTCATTCGAGCGACACGATCCGAGAAACGACCGAAAATATTTTTGTTCATCGCTTTGACAATCGAGCTGTCATCTCAGTTCGTCTCATTAAAACGAACTTCTCGTCAAATCGATCGATCTGACCGAACAACCGAGAAGCTCCTATCCAAAATTTTTATTATCAGCAACTTGGGTCGGAGCAGTGTTGCAGAACAAACGTGTTATTTAAATAAATAACACGAGAATTCTAGATCAATCTAAAATATCTATACCTTATACCTATATACCCATCTCCACATTACTATATTTTCCAACCAAAAACTTAATTAATGCAAAAATTCGTCGATCATCCTCAGTAAGCGATAGAAAAAATGTCTTATACCCTCGAAAGTAAATTTAGATCGGTTTCACCATGGGGGTGTTTCTTTTCTCGTGGTTAGAAGATGGACCTCTTTTTCATTAAGTTCATTAAAAAGCATCGAGTCCAAATATCTTGATTATTGTAAAACATTTTCGATTCCTTCGATTAAACATTTTTAGCAAACTTTTTTTTCATTATATCTGAAGAAAACCGGAAGAAGGATCTGTTCTTACAAGAATCGGTTTCCTATGTCCAGAAAAAAATGAGGATTGGTCCTGGTATTATGCTATTGATCTTTGTGGTTCTCCTGAGTTGTACTGGTAAGTAGTATACAAATATAATCCAATATTATATAATTTCCATAAGATTACGAAATAATACACATTTTTGCGAAAGAAATGAAAAAAAAGTCTTTTAAAGTTAATGGTGACACAATATTAACTTCAATAAGCACCATTTTTGAATATGTTTTTTAATACGAAATTCGTAATCAGCAATTCAAATAACATTTGAAGACAGATTTGGATTAAATACTATTTTTTTGTGAAACTGTCTGCCATTTTGCGTTCCCCATTTCGAAGTTTCCATTCTCAATGTGAAATTTATAAATAAAGACAGTAAGACAATAACTGAAGCAGGGAAATAAGCTGAACGATGCTAAGTCCACTTTTTGAAGAAATTAAGTTTTCTTCAAAAGACATACTTTCTCACTTTTTTACACTTATTGCAGTGAAATATTTTAAGTTGTTACCATAAAATTTAGCTATTTATACAATGGTTATTTAACTGATCTATACATTCACCCATAAAAAAATTAACTCAGTCGTTCGGAAATTGTTCCTCCAGAAAGGAAATTCACTATCTTGAATCTTCAATTTTTAATAAAAAATTTGGAATCAGTGCTCACGAGAGCCTATAATAGCTGCCTACTGGCTACCTTCTAATTATTATTTTAGGACTTTTGTCCACGTTATGATGATTTTGCCCATATGTGCTGTATCTATAGTCGTCCAGTTTTTAGCCCACCAGGACACTTCGTCGGAAAATGTAGACGCATAGAAAATGCATAACTCAAAGGAACATCAAATCAGTGCACTTTTGAGAATCGGCATTTTTTCTGTGCTAAACGTCCTTTTATTTTTTATGTTATCTTTTTACAGGAACGAGAGGCTCTTCGCCTGCGCCTGGGCGTGGACTTATACCTCCGCGTGCGCCTGTACCTGCGCCTGTGCCTGCGACTGTGCGCCCAACTCGACCTAGGACTTACCCTTCTACAGCTGCAGGCGCAAAATGAACAGATAAGAAAAATTGCAAAAATACGTAAACTAAACAAAATATGTGTTCCAACTGTGGCAAATATATGCTACTGCAGTAATAAAATTTAAAAATATATGTTATGCCTAGTATGATTTTATTCACCTGGTTTAGAATAAAAAGTTATTGATGTTATTGAATGTACTTCATTACACATTGAGAGCTTCTTTAGCCACTGTATGTGGAAGGTCCTTTTGCTCCTTGAACAAGAGAATTGTACAACCAACAAATGCGGATTGTAGTTTCTAATCGGGAAACGTCAACCTCTTGTGGGATTAGAGAAAATAGTATTCTTCATAGTTCAACATATTTTCATTGCACTGAAAACTTAGCATTTGATACCCTGCATGATTTATGTTCAGGAGTTCGTCCTGTAACCTTGAAAATGGTGCTCCGTATTACAGTTAGCACTTCCTCTTATGATCTGAACATTGAGACTTTCAATAATAGAGTCCACTCATTCATGTACAGAATTTCTGAAGCAAAGGATCAACCATCTCCGACGTTTGACATGAATATGTTGCAAAGTGAAGATCATTCGCTTTCGCAAAAATTTATGCAAATGTGGCTTCTGATGCGAGTATTTCCTTTCTTAGTTTCAGATGAAGTTTCGGAAGCTGAGGAGTACTTAGAGTTGATTTTGTTATTGAATAAAGTAACAGAAATAATTATGGCTCCAAAGATTAAAAAAAGTGTGTTACCATATCTTAAGGAACTGATGATGGACTATCAGCGTCTTTTTCTAAAGTTATTCCCCGATGTTACACCTATCAACGAAATGTTTCACTTAACACATTACCCTCACTGTATGTACCAATCTGGACCACTTCGTCTTCTTTATTGCCTTCGTTACCCTCGTGTGTCTTGAGGACACGAAGCAACCCAAGGATGACAGCTTTCTGCATCCATCTCCCAATTGCCTTGGCATATTTTTGGCATGCGGGTATGGCTTTTCTATACATTAACTATTTGAATTCATTAAAACCTCTTAAAATTCCTCATAATCCCGTAAAATCCTTTTATTTAAATTGGTAAATATTATGAATGTTTTTGTTTTGCCAAATTGGTGAATATTATGAATGTTTTTGTGTTGTGATTTGATAATAATAAAAATGAAGAAGGACAAAAGAAAAAAAATGGAGGGGATATGGTTGGTTGCTTCCTCATTTTTCTTTCCTCTTGTTTATTTTTTGTCCAAGAAAGAAGGAAATTTTTTTTTCAGGAAAATTTTTTTTTTTTTTTCAAATTACAATAGGAGCATTTTATGGTGATTGTCCAAATTTGGTCGTTGGATTCTTGTTTTTATTTTTAGGAATTCTATACATTAAATTAATTTTAGCATTTCTACTCGAATTTTTCACAAAACTGTTTAAATTCGAATATAGGTATCATATCTTTGCTACGGTATCAAACAAATTTTGGTTTATTTGGAACATAATTTCTATTTATTTCAAAATTAAATTTATTCAATTCAAAGACGCTGCATTCTGATGAATATTTTTTTCCTATAGTTTCTATTTTACGCTTTGTACGTGGATACGAAAAGAACAGGGTAATCATCTTATCAGTAGACAGCAAATAATCATAGCATGTGCTATACGAGTATGCACGATAAGACCTTGTTTGTGTTTTAAATTTATTTCATGGCCACTATCATCAAAGTTAGGTAAATTTGAATAATCTCGAAAATTTTACTTTTAACGCTTAGTTATCGTCAGTATACATAGCAGTGATTTTTGTACCAATTGATTAGTAAGGCCAGAAATTCTTCGATAGAAAAAATGAACATTGTTACTGGAACTCTTCTCTTTACAATCGCAGCTTCCCTACTTGATTATGTTGGTGAGTAAAAGAAAATGTATCCGTATATATAGAAATAATGGAAATGTGGAAAGCATTTTTATTATGTTTATTAATTTTTCCTCAAGCGAATACGTGATGCCTTTGTATTCATTCAGAATGGCTCGCAATTGCAATTTTAATTTTGACTTCATCTTTAAAATTTTTTTAGCTTATTGATATGTATCAGGGTGGACCGGAAGAAAAATTTTATAAATTGAAAACACCTTAGCATTGAAACGTTTCCTTTTGGGAATAAAAAAATTTTTTAATCACAGAGCTTTGGAAAAATCGTAAATATAATTTTTGTTTCTTAATCTGTATAATATGCCTAATTATCACTTTTTTCAGAATTTTTATTTGAGTTTATATGGAAGAAATTTAATATTTTATGGAGCTATGAAAAGGAAAGAAAATCTAGAAGCTCTAGAAATGATTAATAATTTTTTTAGCATTGAAAAACTTTCTTACGTTTAAAATGTACTTCCAACATAAATTGAGATCAGATCGTTAAAAAAGACGAGTTGCTGAACTCGTTGCAACTCGCCATTTTTAATGATCTGATCTTCTCAATACTTTGAAAGTACATTTTGAACATGATAAAGTTTTTCTACGCTGAAAAAAAGTTATTTATTGCTTATAGAGCTTTTCGATTTTTTTTCGTCTCCGTAAAAAAATAAATTTTTCCTATATAAACTCAAATAGAAAATCTGAAAAATTTCGACATATTATGCAGATTAAGAAAAGAAATAACATGCGGAAACTTTTCAATACTGGAGTGTTTTCAATTTATAATTTTTTTCCCCGATCTACCTTACTATGTATACTTTTTATTACATATAGAATTATATTATTTTATATTACCATCATTGTACATCATTAAAATTTTTTTTTAATGAAAAAAAATTATTTTATCTTACTTGTTTCACATTTTTCTATATAGGAATGTAACATACCAGAACATTGTGCGCGCTACGCGCGCACTATAATTCTCCTTTATTTAGAAAAAAATCTACTAAGTGGAACAACTTTAATACAATCCCTAGTAGAAATGTCCGTAGTATGCCGGAATTCACCACCGGCAGAGTACTGATTCAGTACTGACAGCCAGTACTGACCTCCGGAATCCTGCCAGTACTGGCAGAACGTTGGTCTGAAGACCGAATCAGTACCAGTTCGGTGGTAAATAAAAATTCTTATTTGTTAAAGAAATTCTTAAAAATGCTACTAGAATGTTTTCGAAGGATGAAAAATATCAAATCGTGGACAAGATTTTTTTTTCACTCAAAAATTGTTTGAAGTCCCTACATAAAAAAGCATGTTAAGAGTTCTAGAAAATCAAACTCTAAAAATAAAAATTATTAAAATGTTCTAAATATATATATATATATATATATATATATATATATATATATATATATAATTTATGGTAAAATATTTTTTAATCCCACTTTCTAAAGATCAAATCAACGCGCGTCAACATAAGAGACCCGTGCGGAAAATGTCTTTTTTAGCCTTATTTGAAAAAAGGCTCCTACCAGGCCCTGATAAGGTTGCCTGATTTAAAAATGTATATAACGGCCCTGATCAGGTCCAAATACGGCCCGGATAGGCTAGCCTTATTTTTAATTAAGGCAATCTGATAAAAGGCCGTATTTACGACCCTGATCAGGTAAGAATAAGGCCCGGATAGATTGCCCTTTTTATTCAGTAACGCAGTTTATTGAAACTTTTCATAATAATGATAATGATTAATAGTCGCTTTCGTAAAAAAAGGAGAAAATACATTAATTCATGTTGATTTTTTTTTCATCTAGTATATTAGATTTTTTTACAATAGTTTAACAATAATCTACGGTGCTCTGCTACGTAAAATGCTTGAAATAATAATATTGAAATTTCATCGCATTATTAATCACTATAAATAATAATTAATCAAATTCTGATATCGTAAATTATTTATTATGTATTATGTTGAACAATAATTTTTATTCTAGCTTTAATAAATAAGTTCGTATATTCATATATCTAACTATCATAATGGTATGAACGATAAACCACGATTCATGGATAAAAGATTTGACACAAAAAGATTTGATTTAAAATTTGAAGATTTGAATCTTACCGCCTTGGGCAAAAGTTCGGCTGTGGTGCGCCAGGGCGCGCAACGATTTGCCTCTCTCGCAGTCGAAACGGCGCGCCGAGTGTTTAAGACAGGAGTCGAGGCGTCGAAAATCATACTTACTTGGCATAAATGCTACCGTGATCAACAAGATGGTTACTGCAGGGCGACGCTCTTCTATTGCACTATGGTCGAGCTGACCCTTGCTGCTGCGAGATATCCGAATGTGGATATCTCGGACGTATAATTTTTGTTAGTCGCGACTGTGTACGCGGGCTGTACGGATACGGTAAATTGTATAGTACTTGACAGAATTAAAAATGATTTTAATATACATTATTGTATGTTAATAATATGTATTTTAATAAAACTTCACATTATATCCCATTTAACTCCCTGATTATTCCTACGGTATCCCTGGGACAATACAGAACATAATTAGAATCAAATGGGATATCGCGCAATATTCTATTGCTATAAGGAGCTATTTATATGCCAGTAGTGTGCCAGTACTGTGCCAGTACTGATAGTCAGTACTGAGTCAGTACTGGACAAGCTCCGAAAATCAGTACTGGACAGCGTTACAAGCCAGTACTGGCCCAACACTGGCCCAGTACTGGGAGTCAGTACTGCCAGACCGGCAGTCAGTACTGGGTCAGTACTGCGCCGTTCGTACATTTCTACTAGGGATTTAACAATTTTGTTAACATTTTTAAAATTATTTTTTTAACTGGAAATTTTACTATTCTATGTTTGGTTGAAAATTTATCTTCTGCAGTTGAAAATTCAACTATTTGTTTGAAGATTCATGTATTTTATTCAAAATTAATCTTTTTTTTGGTAAAAAATTAATCTTTTTGGTTCAATTTTGTTTTAATTAGTTTTTTTTTAATTGAAAATCAAACTTTTTACTGAAAATTTAACTATATCATGGTTGTTTGATCATTAATCTTCGTCAGTTGAAAATTCAACTATTTGTTTGAAAATTTCTGTATTTTGTTAAAGCTTTGGCTTTTGTGGTGGACTATTAATTTTCTTGGTGACTAATTCACCTTTTTTTTTGAAAAGTCATTTATTTTGTTAAAAATGATTCTTTTTTGGTAGAATATCAGTTTTTTAAAATCGAAAATTAGTTTTTCTTTGGTTGAAAATTAGTGTTTTTATTAAAAATTAATTTTTTTAACTATTAACTAAATTTTTTGTCGAAATGTTTTTTTTTTTATAGACATTTAATCTTTTTGATAGAAAATTAATTTGTTTGGTTGAAAATTCAACTATTTGTTGAAAATTTATTTTATTTGCTTAAAAACTTATTTCTCTAACTGAAAATCAAACTATTCTATTTTTTGTAAAAATTGAACTTTTTTATTTGAAAATTTATCTATTTTGTTGAAAAATGGTCTTTTTTGGTAGAAAATCAACCTATTTGGTTGAAAATTCCATTAAAAATTAAAATATTTGGTTGAAAATTCATGTATTTTGTTAATAATTATTTTTTTTTGTAGGAAATTTATTTTTTTATTGAAAATTTGTCTTTTTCGGTAGCAATATAACCGTTTTGGTTGAAAATTCAATTATTAGGTTGAAAACTCCATTAAAAATTAAAATATTTGCTTTATAATTCACGTATTTTGTTGAAAATTATTCTTTTTTGGTAGAAAATTATTTTTTTTTTGTGGAAATTTCATTTCTTTGGTTGAAAAATATTTTTTTTTATTGAAAATTAATTTTTTTACTAAAAATGTAACTAAATTTTTTGTCGAATTTTTTTTGATGGACATTTAATCTTTTTAGTTGAAAATTCATCTGTTTAGATGAAAATTCAACTATTTCGTTGGAAATTTATTTTATTTGGTTAAAAACTTATTTCTCTAACTTAAAATTAAACTGTTTTATTTTTTGTTGAAAATTGATCTTTTTTACTTGAAAATTCATCTATTTTGTTGAAATTTTGTCTTCTTCTGTAGCAATATAACCTTTATGGATGAAAATTGAACCATTTGGTTGAATTTATTTTTTTTAATTGTAAATGCATTATTTTAATTGAAAGTTCATTTCTTTGGATAAAAATTTAACAAATTTTGTTGAGAATTCGTTTTTTTTTTGGTTGATAATGAATTTTTTATTAAAAATGTAGCTATTTGATTTTTACTAGAAAATTGATCTTTTTTATTTTGGTAGAGAATGCATATTTTTGGTTTGTAAATTTAATTTTTTTTTCAAACATTCGTCTTTATAACTTAGAAACTCAACACTTTGGATGAGATTTTTTTTCTTTATTAATTTAAAAATCTCTCTTGCTTGAAAATTCAACTCTTCTGTTAAAAATTCGTATTTTTTGGTTTTATTAACCAGTTTTTTTTATAGAAAATTAAAAAAATGTCATGGAAATATCTACTATTACACTTTTTGTTGGAAATTCATTTTTTTTTTTTCATCAAAGATTCATCAGTTTGGTTGAAAATTTAACTATTTTGTTGCAGAGATTTCTTTCTTGATTGAAAATTAATTTTAAAAAATAATGACATGAAAGTTATTCTCTCAAAAAGGAGCTACACATTTGTTATCGACCTTTTTTTTGATAGGATACATAGTTTTGGTTTCATTTGTAAAAAACAACTTTAACAATGAAAAAAATTAAATTCTTGGAAAAACATCACAAGCTGCTTAGAAAAATAATAAGACAAAAGTTGTTCACCAAAAAGAAGCTAACAAATTTGTTATCAACCATTTTTTTGATAGGAGACGTAGTTTTTGTTTTATTTGGACAAAATCGAGAGCGAAGCACGAGATACGTGATGAGAATGTGTTCGTTGAAGCCGAAGGAGTTTTAACAAAAGAGAATTCACAATCACCAAATTACAGTTGTCGATGCTTTGACTTTTAATTTCAAAAAGTCTGTGCACAAATGTGGGGGAATTACAAAGATCGAGCGCGAAGCGCGAGAACCAATAGTCGCTCGCCCTAGGTGCGCTCAAACTTCCGAGTCGCGTGCGTTGCACCCGATGAGAATGTGCACGCCCAGCGGGCAGATTTTTTTTAAATTTTATAGTTTTTTGAATCATACTTTGCCTAATGTGCACATACTTTTTGAAATTAACGGTCTAAGCATCAACAATTGTAATTTGGTGATTGTGAATTCTCTTTTGTTAAAGCTCCTTCGGCTTTAACGAATACATTCTCATCACGTACCTCGTGCTTCGCACTCGATTTTGTCCAAAATGCGAAATTTTCTACATTATTTGTTCAACATTATTATATCAGATGTATATTACATTTATTTATGTACGTCGGCCTGTGATTGCTTATTTAGATATTGCAAAATAAAGTACGAATTGTATTTATCATGATTAATTTAATATTTGTTTCGTATTTTTCATTAAATTTTATTCTCAGCTACCCTGAAAAATATATCATTTCAATAAATGTATATTATTACAGTTTATAATATGCATTGATATTAAAAACGGACGTATTTTTCTTGTCTTCTTTCTATAATTGAAAAAAGTGCGCATCCTATAAAAAAAATCAATTTTGTTATTATGCATTTTATTGCAACTTTTGTCGTTTTTCCATAAATTGTAATTTGGTTATGTTCAATGTTATTTTTTACGATTTGAACCAAAAATATGCATCCTAGCGTAAAGTGGTTCTAAGAAAATTTGTAAATAATTTAGGCGAAAAATTTTGTTAGATAAAATGTTATTGTAGCGTGTATCGTTTTTCCAAAAAATTAATTTTTTTATTTCAAATGTAGTTTCATAACAAAAGTTTATAACAAATTTGCAGATCTTTTTTGGCTGAACAAGTTTTGTCTATTCATCTTTTTCCGTACCTTGCGTCGTTTTTCCACAATTTTTTTTGTTAATGTTATTTTTCACGATTGGAACAAAAATTATGCATTTTATCAAAAAATTATTGATAAAAAATGTGTAGCTCTTTTCTGAGTGAACAACTTTTGTCTCTTAATTTTTTTCGTGGTTTGTCTCGTTTTTCCAAAGATTTAATTTTTCTATTTTTCCTATTCTAAATGCTATTTTTTATGAATAAAAAAAATTACGCATCCTATCAAAAAGTGATTGATAACAAACTTGTGGATCTTCTTTGAGTGCAAGATTTTTGTCGATTTATCTTTTTTCGTATCTCGTATATTTTGAACGCAAAATGGAATTTTTGATTTTTCATTATTGTTTTGTGCGGTAAAAATGTGAATTTTCGATTTTTCATGAAAATGAAAAAAAGTCCTATAACAATATTATAGGGTGTTCAAAAAGAAATATTTGACATTTGACAAAAAAAGGAGGGAGTCAAGTTTTACAAAAATCTAATACCTTCTCTGATGAGAATGTGAAAAAAAAAACAATTTTGTTATTAAACATTTTATTGCAACTTGTGTCGTTTTTCCATATATTTAATTTGTTTATTTTTTATGTTATTCTTCACGATTAGAACCAAAAACACGCATCCTAGCGTTAAGTGGTTCTAAGAAAATGTCTATAACAAAAGTTTATAAAAAATTTGTAGATAATTTTTGATTGAACAACTTTTGTCTGGTATTTTTTTTCGTCTCTTGTGTGGTTTTTCCAAAAATTTAATTTTTTTATTTGTAATGAGATTATTCATGATTAAAACAAAAACTACGATTCTCAAAAGAAATTATTTATTACAAATTTTTATAGCTCTTTTTTGTGTGAGCAACTTTTGTCTATTAATTTTTTTCATAGTTTGTGTCGTTTGTCGACAAATTTAATTCTTTCATTTTTAATTTTATTTTCTAAGATTAAACCAAAAACTATGCGTTGTATCAAAAAGTGATTGCTTATAAATTCCTAAATCTTTTTTGAATGCACAATTTTGGTCTATTCATCTTTTTACGTACCTTGCGTTGTTTTTCCAAAGATTTATTTTTTCTATTTTTTCTATTTTTAATGATATTTTTTACGAATAAAACAAAAACTACGCTTCCTATCAAAAAGTGATTGATAACAAATTTGTAGATCTTTTTTGAGTGCACAATTTTTGTCTTCTCATCTTTTGACGTACCTTGCGTTTTTTTTCCAAAGAATTATTTTTTATATTTTTTATATTTTTAATGCTATTTTTTACGAATAAAACAGAAACTACGCTTCCTATCAAAAAGTGACTGATGACAAATTTGTAGATCTTCTTTGAGTGCCCAATTTTTGTCTTTTCATCTTTTGACGTACCTTGCGTTGTTTTTCCAAAGAATTATTTTTTATATTATTTCTATTTCCAATGCTATTTTTTACGAATAAAACAAATACTACGCTTCCTATCAAAAAGTGACTGATAACCAATTTGTAGATCTTTTTAGAGTGCATAATTTTTGTCTTTTCATCTTTTTACGTACCTTGCGTTTTTTTCCAAAGATTTAACTTTTCTATTTTTAATGCTATTTTTTACGAATAAAACAAAAACTACGCATCCTATCGGAAAGTAATTAATGACAAATTTGTAGATCTTTCCTGAGTGCATAATTTATGTCGATTTATCTTTTTCCGTATCTCGTATATTTTGACCACAAAATGGAATTTATCATTATTTTTTTTGTGCGATAAAAATGTGAATTTTCGATTTTTCATGAAAATTAAAAAAAGTCTTATAACAATATTGTAGGGTGTTCAAAAAGAAACATTTTGCTCATCCTGAATTTTGTTTATAGCGTGCGTTGTTTGGCTTACAATGTTCATTTTCATTTGTTTTTTGGAATTTTGTAAATGCTATAAGTCCAGTAATTTTTGCTTTATGAAAAAAAGTCATGGGGATAAATTGTTTTTATTTTTGAGTACTACGAATACCCGTACACAGAATTTTCAAACTTGAAAAAAAGTGGTCTCAAAAATTTTGAAAAAGCGCTCACTTTTTGAATTTGTATTCAAAATAGCTGGCTAACGACCTCGACCTTAATTTTCAAACACTTGGAGAGCATACCAAAGCTCAATCCAATCTGTCAATTCTTTCGAAAGTTATCGTTCTAACAAAATAAAAATCTACATACACACACACCCACATACAGACAGACACATTCGCGGAAACCTGTTTTTTTTTTTGGTTTAGAATGTCTCAACCCAGGCGGAAATATTATATATTGTTTATATATAGTGTGAAGTATTATATATCATATTCATGTGTTTTATATAAAAAATGTATAAAACAAATGAATATTATATATGATACTTCACACTATATATAAACTATATATAAACTATATATCGACGACTACATTCAATATGAGTATATGTGCTAACAGCGCTCTGTATGAGACTACACCAGAGACTCGCTATATGAACGCGCGATTGAACGCGTTATATGAATTCATAGAATTTCTGGTCTCCACAGTTTCTCAGGGGGCAGTGCGAGAGACGGTTGCGACTCCGCCTTTGAAGGGACGCATGCACTATACTACTCAGTCAAGTAGATTGCCCAATATTATGGAAACGGTTCAGGCGGCCCTGACTGTTTACGTTTCGCTGTACGCGTTATATGAACAAGGCCATTTCCAGGCAACCCCCGAGATTGTTCATCTATCGAGTCTCTGGTGTATTCCCTATGCTTATACACAGCGCATAGTCTCATACACGGCGCTGTCAGCACATAGACTCATATTGAATGGAGGCGTCGATATAATATTTCCGCCTGGAAAAACGTGGACATTTGACGAAAACGGTGGGGGTCAAATTTTACACAAATCTAATACCTTCTTTGATGAGAATGTAAAAATGTATTATAGATTAGAAATTTTGTCTTGGTGTTTCAGTTTGCCGTTACGACTGGACAAATTATTATCTAGAATCCGCTACAATACAGGATGTAGTGAATCTTCGAAAAAATCCCTGGAGAAAAGCCACAGTTGGTATGCAACTCATAATATCGGGCAATATCATCCGGGGATGGAAGGACGCTCAAAACAACGCTCATAATGTATATGACGGGAGATTGAAGTGGTGGCAGAAAGGCCCAGTCTGTCACAAAAGTCTATCACAACCAGCTATATTTTTCCATAGTCTGATTCCAATATTTGAAGGCAAAAAATACACCTTACCGGCAACACGACGGCAAAGCATCTAAAACACATCCACTGTCCGTCCAAAAAGTTTAGGCACCGCGATTTTTTACCGATTTTCGTGAAAATCTCAGCAGAAAAAAATTCTAAAAATATGAGACAACATGCATGTTGCATGTGAAGGTTTTGCTAATACTGATACAGTTTAAAAACTTTCAGATGATTAGCGATTATTTCCGGGCGAGTGAAATGTGAAAAAGCATAATAATTATATGATCATTTTAGAATACTCAACTTTGAATGGCTGTAAGTCACTGAAAAAAATTATGAAAAATCTGCAAAAAATATATGGGGTTCGTTGATCCTTTTTGTGCCCAGTTGTGGTATTTAGAGTCAGAAATAATTATTTGTTAATAAGTTATTGACAAAATAGTGGGGAGGTATCATCTCCGGAACTGAGGAACGTACAGAGATGATTCTTGAAGCAAATTACTTGTCAATAACTTATTAACAAATAATTTTTTCTGACTCTAAATATCACCACTGGGCACAGAAAGGATCAACTAAACCCATATATTTTTTGCAGATTTTTCATGATTTTTTTCAGTGACTTACAGCCATTCAAAGTTAAGTATTCAAAAATGATCATATGATTATTATGCTTTTTCAGCAGTAACTCGCGCGAAAATGATCGCTAATCATCTGAAAATTTTGAAACACTGTATCAGTATTGGCAAAACCTTCACCTGCAACATGGATGTTGTCTCATATTTTTAAATTTTTTTTTCTTCTGAGAATTTCACGAAAATCTGTACAAAAATCGCGGTGCCTAAACTTTTTGGACGGACAGTAAAAGTCTATTTCTTGTGTTTCTTAATGCAATGATAATGACTAATGCTTAATTACCTGCATGTAATATTTTAATCCGACTTTACATGAAAAATCATGGCTTGTAATGAGAATAATATATCAGTCAATCAATTGAATATATGAAAAAGATCTGCTTTTATTTCTTGCTCTATTGATTCCCTCGCGGAAAGAGAAAAATCTAAATTTTTTTTTTTATTATTAAATTGCCAGATATAAATCTATTTGCAATTTTTGTTGCACCACACTGCATATTTCAATTTTTAAGCTTTTTTTCTCTCTGAATCAAAATTGGTCGAATTTAACTCATTACTAGTGAAATTTGACGGTTTCGATTGGGGAAAAGTAAGCCACCAAAGATTAGTAGAAAATTACTAATTCGATTAGTCAAAATATTTCATAATTCAATAGCTTTTTTACAATCTTTAAATTACAATGGATCAATTGACTTAAAATCAATTATACATATTCAGCGTCCTAATGTGCTACTTTTCAAAATAGTTGTGTTTTTGATTTTCAAAATTTTTTTCGGTTGTTTAAAAGGCTGTGAATGAATAATGGCTCATTTTACGAGAAAATTTAATGAAAGTAAATACTTCATTTTGTTTCATAATAATAACAAAAATTAATTCTGGTTATTGCGGGTTTTTGCTTGTAACAATTTTTATCAGCAATGAAGCAAGAGAGTTTATGAATAAGAAAAAATGTTATTAATGGTGTGTATAAGTTTTGCATCATTTTTAGGAAAAATTATGACACTGGTTGGCCTGGATGATTTTTTATTAACAAATGAAAAGTCTAGACGATATCCTCTTCAAAATAGAAAATTTTTAAACAATTGATGGTGAAAATTTTGTATTCAATAGGAAGATTTCTTTGTGCTTTTCAGAGATCAAACCTCGATATGGACAATGTAAGTACAAGTTTAAAAATTTTCTAAACAATAGCTTCTGGGGTGCAACTGTATAAAATATGTTCAGCTCAAAATTTGAATTTTCGATTTTTTTCATAGTATTTTAAATAAATAGAACCAAAACGACAAGTCCTATCGAAAAATGGTTGAAAAAAATTGTAGATATTTTGAAGCTCTTCAATTCTTCTGGTATACTTTTTCACGTATTTGTATTGGTTTTATGTGAAAATTTAGTTTTGCGGATTTCATCAAATCCCGACAACTGTTATTTGGTGATTGTGAATTCTCTTTTGTGAAAACTCTTTGGGCTTTGACGAATACATTCTCATCGCACGTATCTCGTGCTTCGCATTCGATTTTGTCTAAAGTGCGAGCTTTTCTACATTAAGTTCGACTCTATTATATCAAATGAATATTATATTTATTTCGGTGCCTGGGACTGCTTATTCAGACATTGCAAAATAATTTACAAAGTTTATTTATCATGATTACCTTAATATTTGTTCCTTATTTTGCCCAAATTTTTATTCTCAGCTACCCTGAAAAATGTATCTTTTCAATAAATTTATATTATTAAAATTCATGATATGCATATGCATTGATATTGAAACAAAAGTTTCGTTTTTCCAAAAATTTCATTGGTTTATTTTCAAGGTTACTTTCTATGATTAAAAAAAAATATATAAATTTATCAAAAAACAATTAACAACAAATTTGTAGATCTTTTTTTGGGTGAACAACTTTTTTCTATTAATTTTTTTCATAGCTTGTGTTGTTTTTGCAAAAATTTAATTTTTTGTAAAATATTATTTTACACGAATAAATCAAAAACTACGCATCCTATCAAAAAATCATTAATAACAAATTTGTAGTCTGTAGTCTGTAGTATGTTTAATGTGTTCGTTAAAGCCGAAGGAGCTTTAACAAAAGAGAATTCACAATCACCAAATTAAACTTGTCGATGCTTTGACTTTTAATTTTAAAAAGCTGTGCACAAATTTGGGGGAAGTACAAAGACAGAGCGCGTAGCGCATGGTAAATACACTAACAAGCGCGAAGCGCAAGAATCAACAGATGCGCGCCCTAGGCGCGCTCAAACTTGCGAAGCAGATTTTTTAGTTTAGAATTCAACTATTTCATGGAAATTTCATTTATTAGTTTCAAAATTCGACTTTCTCGGTAGATAATCCATGTTTTTTGTATAAAATTGAACTATTTAATTAAAAGTTTTTCTAGTTTTTTAAAATTTCAGCAAATCTGTCTAACTATACATAATCAGCAGAAAGTTGAAATTTAAACTGAAATAGTGAAAAGGGGTATTTATCGACATAAAC
>CAKNYM010050735.1:201830-226260 GCA_932195095.1 Andricus curvator
CCTCCCCTCATTTCCCTTTATTTGCTCTACTTTCCCTCTCCTCATATCTTTTACTTCCCCTTCTCTTATTTACCCTCACTTTCCCTACTTCTCCTCTACAAATTTTTGATTCCACCCCCCATTTCTCCTCATTTTCCTTAACTTCCCCTTTCCTTATTTCCCCTCGCGGACCCTCACTTCCTGTACTCGCCAACCCCTTACTTCTCCTCCTTGTAAAGAATTACGACCGACATATAGGTGTAAAAAGACCCTCCCCCTAGAATTCGTACTGAAAAAACCAAGTTCGGCTCAAAATGTTAATAAAAAAACGCAAACTGTTAGAAAAAAACTAATCTTAGAAATCTAATAATTTTCTAATTAAAATATCAATTTCCGGTGTAAAACGCTCACATAACCTAAAATTGTGGAAAAATTAGGAACCTTGATGAACACACCCAAAAAATAAAAATAAATCAATTCTTCTTCGAAAATGTTATCTATAATTTATTTATTATTTTTTTTTTTTATTGAAATTTCTTTAAAAAATACTAATTTCTATCAAAAAGCATGATCATAAAACATGTATAATATTTTCAATAATTTATAAGATAATTTGACATTTTTATAATAATTTAACCCTGCCTCAATTTGCATAAGGTTTTCTCTTATGTTTTTTATAAAAGATATTATTTGTAGATTAAATTTTCAACATTTCAATTTTTTTTGCAATAACAATTGCAAGATTTTCGAGATACGTGACACCACTTTCCTCGATGCGATTGCACTCTATTGCATTTTCCTAACTCACTCAAGTTTAATTACATGAAATCAATATGAATTACATAAACAATTTGTAAACAAAAATTAATTTTTTTTTTATAAAAAAACCACTCGATTGATTGAATTCCTCGAAATGAACTCTTTCAAATAGTTCCACTCCTTTTGGTATTTACGAGCTGAAATTTTTTTCTACGAAGAAACATTTATACTCTTTCTTTAGGACAACTAAAAAAAATTTAAATTTTTTTACAAAATGCAAGTTTTAACTCGATACAAGAAATAAAGGAATGGAAGAAAAGGATGGTGTTTTTCTTTGAAAAATCCTTTTTGAATTTTGGGAACCAAAAGGGGTACCCCTTTTTTCCTCTGACTATGACTATGAATAGACTAGAACTCACGACAATGTGGATTATGGTCGATGATGACGAATATTTATGAGTTTACGATTTTGTGATTTTACAACCTCAGTTTGACTGCCCGGAAGGACGAAATTCAGAAAAGGCAAAATTCCTCGTCACGCGCAGGACCACGAGATACTCAATAAGGTAAAAGTACTTATGATTGGACACTAGGGTGGTTCAAAAATTTTTTTCTTGAATTTTCATGAATAACGCCCGGAAATTATTTCGAATCTACACAAAAATAAATCAATTTAATCAGTATAAAAAAATGAATTCAAACAAAAAAGCGATCTTATACAAAAGACAAAAAAAAGAGTGGAATAACTAGGAGTAGGTGGGATAACTAGGTGTGTAAATGACTTGTGAAAGTTTTGTTTTAAATTAAAACAAGAAGTTTATTGCAAAGCTCAAAAGAAAAATTTGTAATTGAAAATATTTTGATATCAGTTCCCCTCCAGAAAAATATATTTACGAAAAAGAATGAGATTGTTTAAAATATGTTTCTCTCTAATGTTTAATTAAATCAAGCAATAAAAATTAAAATAAATAAAGAATGAAAATGAGCAATAAAGATAACTAAAGAATATTACTAAAGATTATTATTAATAAAGACTATGATCCGGGATATCATTTTTAAAAGTTCGACCGAAGTGTGTGGTACTGCGGTTGTAGGAAGAATGTCTGGTGATGCGTGGTGGAATGATGAAATCTAAGCAGCCGCCGAAGAAAAGAAAGAAGCGCATAAATAAATGTTGAACGCCTTAGCGATGAAGAGAGAAATAGACTTGAAAATGATTACAGACACAAAAAGAGGAAAGTAAAACTACTAGTCAAGGAAAGTAAAGATAAAATAAAAGAAGAAGTGAAGAAAATGCAAAACGACTTTTAAGGAAGCAAGAAACTGTTTTATAATCGGGTGTTAATCAATATGAAGAGAGCCAAAGTACAGAGTTAGCCAGCATGAGAAACAGCAAAGGTGAGATGCTATAAAAATATAAATTCTAAACCAAAAACGGAATAGTTATATTTTCATTTGAACAAATTAATTTTGATCCACAAAAATCGAAATTCATCGAATAAATAGTGTCCTAGATTACTTGATATTAATAAAAACAGAATTTCTTTATTCATTTATCAAAAAAAAAGTTATCCTATGGGGAGTTTCAGCTCGTCGAGTTTCTCACGAAATCAGTGTTTTCAGAACGTCCACTTTTGCGGGTAAGCAGATTCTCATCAGCATACCGTTCAATTTAAATTTCACGATGGATTTTCCATTGGATAGTTTTTTGGGTTAAATTGCTTAGCGATCTGCTGGATCCTGGAGAAAGAGGAGTCCCCCCCCCCCCCCTACCTAATTAATAACGGGTCTACATGATCATCGTCGACCGAAGGCGATTAATCTTCTCCTTAAACTGACGAGTTAACAAGCAGCATTTTCCCATTTCTATGCAGGATCGGTTATTAATTTTTATTCTCAGTTTAAAAAATTAATTCTCAATCACCTAAATCAATTTTTTTTTAAAGTAGTAAATTTTCGATCAAAGAGATGAATTTTTAACCAAAATGATGAATCTTCAACTGGAATAGTTGAATTTTAAAACTAAAAGATGAACTTTAACTGAAATAATAAATTTTTTAATAGAAAAATTAAATTTTTAACCAAAACTAAGAATTATCAGACAAAAAGATAAATTTTCAACCAAAAATAGAATAATTTAATTTTTAGTTTTAAAAATTAATTTTCAACCTAACTGCTGAATTTTTAACGAAATACTTGAATTTTTGAATGAAAAAGACCAATTTTCAACCAAATAGCAAATTTTTAAACTAAAAATATTAATTTTAAGTATTTTAACCAAAAATGGAATGACTTTATTTACAGTTTTAAAGATTTATTTTTCACCGAACTGATGAATTTTCAAATAAATTGATGATCCTTCAACTGGAATAACTGAATTTTAAAACAAAAAGATAAATTTTCAACTAAAATGATAAATCTTTAATTGGCAAAATTAAATTTTCAACCAAAAACATGAATTTTCAGACAAGAAGATTAATTTTTTACCAAAAAGCGAATTTTCAACAAAACAAATGAATTTAAAAAAAAAGTTGAATTTTAATATGAAAAAGACCAATTTTCAACCAAAAAATGGAATAATTTAATGTTTAGTTGAAAAAATTAATCTTTAACCAAAAGGATGAATTTTCAACTGACATGATGAATCTATAACCAGAAAAAATTTAATTTTCAACCAAAACTATTTATTTCGCAGACAAGAATATTAATTTTCTACCAAAAAGACGACTTTCAGCAAACCACATGAATTTTTAACGAAACAGTTGAATTTTAAAATAAAAAAGACCAATTTTTTACCAAATAGTCAATTTTCGACACAAGAAAGCTCAATTTTCAATCGAAAATAGAATAATTGAATTTACATTCTAAAAAATTAATTCTCAACCTAACTGGTGAATTTTCAATTAACATTATGAATCTTCAACTGTAATAGTTGAATCTAACAAAAAAATTTTTTTCAACTAAAATGATAAATCTATAACTAGAAAAATTGAATTTTCAACAAAAATTAAGAATTATCAGACAAGAATATTAATTTTCTACCAAGAGACGATTTTTTAACAAAATAACAGAATTTTGAACGAAATAGTTGAATTTTCAAATAAAAAAGATAAATTATATACCAAATAAAAAAGAACAATTTTCAACCAAAAATTAAGTAATTTATTTTTCAGTTTAAAAAATTAATTTTCAAACATACTAATGAATTTTAAACTGAAATGATGAATCTTCCACTGGAATACTTGAATTTTAAAACAAAAAAATCAATTTAATAAATCTTTTAATAGAAAATTTGAACTTTTAACCAAAACCATGAATTTTCAGACAAGAATATTAATTTTCTACCGAAAATAATTTTCAACCAAAAATGAGGGATTTTCAATAATTAATTTTTAATAAGAAAAATTGAATTTTTAACCAAAAACATGAATTTTCAAAACAAGAAGAATAATTTTCTACAAAAAAAACGATTTTTCAACAAATATTACATGAATTTTTAACGAAATAGTAGAGTTTTCAAATAAAATACCAAGTTTCAACCAAATAGTCAAATTTCTATATAAAAATATCGATTTTCAACCATGAATGGAATAATTTAATTTTTAGTTTTGAGAATTAATTTTGAACAAAACTAATGGATTTTGAACTAAAATGACGAATTTTCAAATAAAATAGTTGAATTTTCAACCAAGAAGGTTAATTTCTACCAAAAAAGACGAATATTTAACAATATACATGAATTTTTAATTAAAGAAGATAAATTGTTAACCAAAAATTTAATGGACAAATTTTCAGTTAAAAAAAATAATGTTAAAAGAAAGTGATGAATTTTCAAAAAAAGGATGAATCTTCAACTGGAATAGTTGCATTTCAAACCGAAAAGAAGAATTTTAAACTAAAATGTTAAATGTTTGACTAGAATAATTGAATTTAAACAAAAAAAAATATATTGAAAAATAAGAATTTTCAACAAAATACCAGAATTTTTAACGAAATAGTTGAGTTTAAAAAAAAAAGATAAATTGTCAACCAAATAAAAAAGAACAATTTTCAACCAAAAATGAAATAATTTAATTTTTAGTTTAAAAAATTAATTTTCAAATAAACTAATGAATTTTAAACTAAAATGATGCTTCATGAAGCTTCCACTGGAATAGTTGAATTTTAAAACAAAAAAATCAATTTAATAAATCGTTTAATAGAAAATTTGAATTTTTAACCAAAACCATGAATTTTCAGACAAGAATATTAATTTTTTACCAAAAAGACGACTTTCAACAAAACACATGAATTTTTAACGAAACAGTTGAATTTTCAAATGAAAAAGAACAATTTTCAACCAAAAATGGAATAATTGAATTGTCAGCAGAAAAATTAATTTTTAAGTAAATTGAGGGATTTTCAAGTAAAATGATGAATCTTCAACTGAAATAGTTGAAATTTTAAACAAAAAGATAAATTTTCAAACAAAGCGATGAATCTTCAACTAGAAAAATTGAATTTTTAACCAAAAACATGAATTTTCAAACAAGAAGATTAATATTCTACAAAAAAGACGATTTTTCAACAAATATTACATGAATTTTCAATAAAATAGTTGAATTGAAAAAAAGACCAATTTTAAACCAAATAGTCAACATTTTATCTAAAAAATATCAATTTTCAACCATGAATGGAATAATTTAATTTTTAGTTTAAAAAATTAATTTTGAACCAAACTGATGAATTTTAAACTAAAATGACGAATCTTCAAATGGAATATTTAAATTTTTGACCAAGAAGGTTAATTTCTACCAAAAAAGACGAATATTTAACAAAATACAAAAATTTTTAATTAAAGAAGATAAATTGTCAACCAAAAATTTAATGGACAAATTTTCAGTTAAAAAATTAATGTTAAAACAAAGTGATGAATTTTCAACAAAAAAAAAAAAAGATGAATCTTCAATTGGAATAGTTGAATTTCAAACCGGAAAGAAGAATTTTAAACTAAAATGTTAAATGATCGACTAGAATAATTGAATTTTCATAAAAAAAATAATTATTATTTCTATTAAGAAATACGAATTTTCAACAAAATACCAGAATTTTTAACGAAATAGTTGAATTTTCAAAAAAAAAAAAATAAAAAAAAAAAAGGATAAATTGTCAACCAAATAAAAAAGAACAATTTTCGACCAAAAATGAAATAATTCAATTTTCAGTTTAAAAAATTAATTTTCAAACATACTAATGAATTTTAAACTAAAATGATAAATATTTCACGGAAATAGTTGAATTTTAAAACAAAAAAATTAATTTAATAATCAATTTAATAAATTTTTAAATATAAAATTTGAATTTTTAACCAAAACCATGAATTTTCAGACAAGAATATTAATTTTATACCAAAAAGATGACTTTCAACAAAACACATGAATTTTTAACGAAATAGTTGAATTTTCAAATAAAAAAGAACAATTTTCAACCAAAAACGGAATAATTTAATTTTCAGCGAGAAAATTAATTTTCAAGTAAATTGAGGGATTTTCAACTAAAATGATGAATCTTTAACAAGAACAATTGAATTTGTAACCAAAAACATGAATAATCAAATAACAAGATTAATTTGGCACCAAAAGACGACTTTTAAAAAAAATACATGCATTTTTAACGAAATAGTCCAATTTTTAACTAAAAATATATCAGTTTTCAACCAAAAATGGAATAATTTAATCATCAGTTTAAAAAACTATTTTTGAAACAAACTGATGAATTTTCAACTAAAATGGTGAATCTTCAACTGGAATAGTTGAATTTTTCAACAAAAAGATGAATTTTCAAACAAAGCGATGAATCTTCAACTAGAAAAATTGAATTTTTAACCAAAAACATGAATTTTAAAACAAGAAGATTAATTTTCTACAAAAAAAAACGATTTCTCAACAAATATTACATGAATTTTTAACGAAATAGTTGAATTTTCAAAAAAAAACACCAATTTTCAACCAAATATTTTAATGATAATTAAAAAATTAATTTTGAACCAAACTGATGAATTTTAAACTAAAATGACGAATCTTCAAATGGAATAGTTAAATTTTCGACCAAGAAGGTTAATTTCTACCAAAAAAGACGAATATTTAACAAAATACAGGAATTTTTACTTAAAGAAGATAAATTGTTAACCAAAAATGTAATGGACAGATTTTCAGTTAAAAAAAATAATGTTAAAACAAATTGATGAATTTAGAGAAAAAAAAATTAATCTTCAAGTAGAATAGTTGATTTTCAAACCGAAAAGATGAATTTTTGATTAAAATGTTAAATTTTTGACTATAATTATTGAATTTTCAACAAAAAATAATAATTTATATTAAAAAATACGAATTTTCAATCAAATGCATAAATTTTTACCGAAATAGTTGAATGTTCAAATAAAAAAGACAAATTTTCAACCAAGTAGACGAATTTTGAAAAAAAATGTAATATAAAAAACAATTTGATTTAATTTTTTTTTTGTTTTTCCAATAAAAAATATTTTTGGTTGAAAATTCATCTCTTTCTGTAGAAATTTCATTTTTTTGGTTAAAAATTCAACTCTCTGGATAAAAAATAATCCGTTTCAATTGCTTAACTTTTTCATTGAAAATTGAACTGTTTTGTAGAAAATTTTTATTTTTGGCTCGAAAATTCAACTATTTGGTAGAAAATGTATGTATTTTGTTGACCCTTCATCTTTTTCGATAAAAAATCAATTTTTAAAAAAATTTTAATGTTTGCCTGATAATCAATTTTTTTGCCAAAAATTAGTTTTTTGACTGAAAATTCAATTATTTTGAAAATTCAACGACACCATTTTTGGTTTAATATTGATATTTTTAGTTTCGAAATTCCACTATTTATTTTTAAAAAAATTAGAAACTAGGATCACATCCATTGTTCACATTATTTGGTTGAAAATGTATGTAACTTGTTGAAAATTTGTCCTTTTTCTAGAGAAGTAACCTCTTTGGTTGAAAATTCAACTATTTGCTTGAAAATTTTTTTATTTTGTTGAAAATTCGTCTTTTTGTAGAAAATAAATCTTCTGTTGAAAATTCCTTTTCTTTTTGATCAAAATTAATTTTTTAAACTGAAAATTTAACTATTTTGTTAAACATTTAAGTGATTTTTTTTAAATGAACTTTTTTGATGAAAATTAATTCTCTTCAATGAGAATTTAATTGCAACATTTTTTGTTAATAACAGATCTTTTTTAGTTTAAAAATTCCAGTATTTAGTTAATAATTTTTAAGAACAAGCATCACATCCATTATTTAAACTATTTAGTTGAAAATGTATTTAATTTCTTGAAAATTCGTATTTTTGTTCGAGAAGTAACTTGGTTGAAAATTCAACCATTTGGTCAAAAATTTATGTATTTTGTTGAAAATTCTTTTTTTTTCGTTGAATATTAATTTTTCTAGCTAAAAATTAAACTTTTTGTTGTGCATTCGAATGATTGGTTGAAAAATAACTTTTCTGTTAAAAATTCATATTCTCTGGTTGAAAATTCAACTATTTTGTAGAAAATATAAATTTAGCCAGGACGCGAACCCTGAATTGTCGGTAAGTGTCGGTATAAGAGGAATTTGCAACTGGAAGATTTTTTTTTAATTGCATATTCTTTGGAATGGATTATAAATTATGAAGCTCAAGTGTCTGGAGTATTAAATAACAATCAAAGGCGGGATAAGAGATCGCAGCGGGTCAACGTCAACATCATTATCGAGCTCATTAATTACCTGCCAGGAACGTGCGTGTCGTCGGTCGGCAAATAGGACAATTAATAATGCCTACACGTATATTACCTACTTGCAATTTTTTTTTGTCCCTTATTTCACCATAAAAAAAGTGTATTATCGCACTTTTCGAAGCCAGGCTCTTTATGAATGTGATGAGGTAATTTTAAGGTGCTTCAAACTAGTTGGTTTTTAGAATAATTCAAAATACGGCTACAAGGATGAATTTTTTGATGTCATATTTTTACCACATAATCTGAAGGCTTACTTATGTGCACGACTGGAGCCCTTTTTTCGAAAAATGGTCTTGTTGTTGTTTTTTTTTTGTTAATTGAAACGCACTCTGAAACGGTGAGCGCCTGTTTTCCGTTCACCATGGGTACACTCCGAGTGGCGCGTTGTCCGTTTCCAGGCGCAGAAAATTCAGCATATTTTCAAATAACAAAAAAAAAACAACAAGACCATTTTTCGAAAAAAGGGCTCTAGTCTAGTTCTTTGCTGTTTATTTTTTCTAAATTCTACAGCCTAATAACGTACAATTTCGATCTTTTCGAAAATACCAATGGGTCGGAAAGTAATTTTTCCTTTTACTATCTTGTTCTTTTTTTTTGCTGTTTTCTTTTTTCTTCTTCTTCAATGTTGATAACTTGGAGAATAATATAGGTCTAATTTTTTTCTTCTACTTTTTCTTGCTCTTTGTTGTTTCTTGTTTTTTCTTCTTCATCAATGTCAATAACTTGGAAAAGAATTTCTCATTATTAACGTACAATTTCGATCTTTTCAAAAAATGCCAATAACTCGAAAAATAATTAATATTTTTCTTTTTCTTCTGTGTTGTTTCTTGTTTTCTTCTTCTTCAATGTCAATAGCTCGGAAAATAAACAACCTTACCTTTTTAAATTTGTTGTCTTCTCCTTATTAACGTACAATTTTTTTCTTTTCCTTCTTTTCTCTTGTTCTTTGTTTTTTTTTCTACTTCTTCAATGTCAAGTTGCTCAAAAAATAATGACCCTTTTTTAAAAGAAAATTTCTTCTTAATAAAGTACAATTTGATAGTTTTGAAAAATGCCAATAATTCGGAAAATAATTTAACATAAATAAACATAAATAACATAAATTTTCATTAATTAATAAATTAACATGTCTTCTTTCTTGTTCTTTGTTGTTTTCATTTTCTTCTTCAATGTCAATGACTCGGAAAATAATCAACATTTAAAAATGATTTTTATTCTTTATAACGTACAATTTCGATCTTTTTGAAAAATGCCAATAAGTCGGAAAATAATTTTTTCTTCCTCTTCCTTGTTCTTTGTTTTTCTCTGTTTTCTTTCTCTTCTTCCTCAATGTCAGTTATTTGAAAAAAAATTGCCTTATTCTAATTTTTTCTTGTTCTTTGTTTTTTCTTCTTTAGTGTCAATAACTCCAAAAATAATCAACCTTTTCTATTTATTCAATTCTTCTTCCAAATAACGTTAAATTTAAATCTTCTTGAAAAATGCAAAAATTCGGAAAATAACTTTTTTTTTGTTCTTGTTCTTTGTTGTATGCCCTTTTCCTTCTTCTTTCTATATTTAAACAACTCGGAAAATAATTTACCATATTCTAATATTTTAAATCTTTTTTCTTGCTCTTTGTTGTTTTTTGTCTTGAAACAAAAATCATTATAATTTGGACAACAATCAGAATCTATATCACCAATTTTGAATTATGTTAATATTTTTCTTTGGAAATTGGTATTTTTACTTTAAAAAATATATCAAAGAAGATTCATAACTTTTCAAAATCTTTAGGTTCTACTAACATTCTTCATTGGAAGTCGGTCATTTTGAACAAAAAATATTAGGCTTAAAGAAGATTCACAATCCTAACCATATTTTTTATTTTGCCCAAAATTGCGATTGTTAATAAAAAATCATAAGATTTAATATAATATTCAAAATATTTAAACAGTAATAGGTTATGTTAATATTTTGCGTCGGAAAGTTGTATTTTTTATCAAAAAGGCAATGGTTTGATGATCTATATACTGTACAAAAATATTACATATATTAATTCTGAAGTTGAGACATTAATTAATAGACTGCTACTATCGGATATTATGCGGAAACACCTTTTTCCAGCTACTGCTAAAGTGTCCTAATTTTTATAATAATCTATAAAACAAGCACGCGAGCAATTATTTATTTTGGCTCACAAAATTTTGTTATTAAAATATAAAATTAGTATTAACAAAATTTTTGTAATTCATACCATCTATTATCTGAAATAATAGAAAATCAAGGACAATATCTTTGATAATGATAGTCTATATTCCGACATGAATATATATATATATATCTTCAAAAAACTTTCAAAACTTTTGTCTACCATCATAATTTTTTAAAACCTTTCAGAACAAACTTAAAGATATAAAGCTCCCGACACTTGTGCTGCAACATTTCCCAAAAACGCTAACGAAACAAGGTCAAAACCTAAATTCGTTCCATGAAATCAGGCCCCCGGATTTTGGAATTGACACGAGTTGTCGTACTTGACGCTTGTCAGCGTAAAATTCTGACACTAAAGATGAAAAAAAGAAGAAAAAAAAAGAAGAAGATGGGATGGGAGTTAGCTTGGTAACGCTTATCTACCATCAATGTTTATTATCAGCCTGTTTGTGCATTTTCTGACATTCCAGTATAGCTATGAAATGTTTTTAAAAACCCGAAAATACTACACGAAATTGAAGAAGATCAAGAAATCAAAACTTGAATATCATACGTATTGAGAATCGTTGTCAAAGGTCTGCCAAACAATATTACTACAGATGGAATAAAAACAGATTAACTATAAGAAAATTGACGTTTTTCATGTCAAGCAAATTACGAAAATTGATAATAATGATGATATGAAATCTGGAAGAAAGTTATTCATCGTTATTGTTGATTTTAAGCCTGAAACACTAATTAAAAACATCGCTAATGAACGAAAATTGTGCTACTGTGCAATTCGCTGGGAGAAATTTCGAAGTGACAATTATATCCTACAATGCGATAACTGTCAAGGTTTTGAGGAAAGTACTTCAAGCTAAAGGAAATACGAAGTATTTACCAAAGTCAGAACCAGCAGAGAAATAAGAAGAAGAGCCATAAATAATCGATTTCAAGATAATCTTAGAATGTCAAGAAACAAACCAACGCCACTACAGGAACTTAATAAAAACAGCGTTTAGAGCGGATGTTGCTGATAAGCGATTTTACTGTTCAGCAACAAAAGGTAAAAATAATGATGTAAATGATCAAGATCATTTAAATAACATAGACATATTTATATCTATGTACATTGAAGACAATTCAAATCTTCAATTTAAAGTTAATTTTTGAACTGACATTGAAAAAAAGGACAGTGAATTAATGAAGTAATAGAAGCAGCAGCTAATAAATATATTCCAATCAAAATATCACAATATATTATTCTAAAACTGTATCAGACAGTATAAAGATTGTTATCCAAGTTAAAAAGAAATTCGGAACAAAATTTCAAAAAAACAGGTGCCTAAAAAATAAATTGTACCTACTTCTACTGAAGAAGATAAACAACGTTAAGCTCAGAACTTGGGATAACTGAAGAATGGAATGAGACAGTATGAAACACTCATGAGATTAAGTCTACCGATCAGTTGCTTTGAAAAGTTACTAAAATTGCTAAGAAAAAGTAGGCATTCCACCATTACACATAAACAATCAATTTATAATATTGATGACAAGGTGAAAGCTCTTGCGACACAATTCCATCCAGTGCATCTACAAAATAATAATATATACGTATTGCCTGTAGGTAATACGCAACACACTGAGAAAGTGTCTACAATTAATAAGTACATTAAAGATACAAAAATCAATGCTGAAAATATTAAACTGACTTCGCCAAGTGAAATATCAAAACAAACTAGAACCTTCAAAAAACAATAAAGCTCCTGGATATGACAATGTAACAGCAACCTTAATTAAAAGACTACTTCGAAAGATTATTGTCACACAAAATTATAAAAATTAGAGAAGTCAAATCAATAGCTGAAAATTGTATATCAATAGATGAACAATTTGGGTTTCGTCATTTTTATAGTACAATTAATCACCTTGTTCAAGAAGTAAATTATATTAAAGAAAAATTTAACGCTGAAAAATACACAGGACTTATCTTATTTGATACTGATATTGGCTCTATAGCTTAATCCACAAACCTGTTTAGTATTTTACAGCTCACTTAATTCACCTAATAAGCTCTTATGTGAGAAAAAGGAAAAGTTTTGTTGAATATAATGATGTCAAGTCATCTATTAAATCATTGATGGCTGGAATACTCCAAGGCTCAGTATTAAGACCAGTTTTGTATATCATATGTACATATTACCATACCATAGGCACATATGTAAATGATATACTCAAATTGGAACACATGAATATTAGTTTATTTGCTGATGTCATCGGGATTTTTACATCTTTGTATATAGCATTGATACAATAGTAAAAGATTGCAAACAGCATTGCACTAAATCTTCAAACACCTAATAGAAGACCAACAATAGATAAAAATATTTAAGTAGGCGTCACATATATCAACTAGTCAAATAGTGTTAAATACCTTTACTACTAAACTAGATAGATGATAGAACTCTCACTTTTACTAAAGAAATAATAATCATGTAACCCAAAGAGCTGTAGGATCATCGATCACACTTTATCCACTGCTCAATAAAATATCTTAATTGACTTATGCTTGTCCAGTTTGGAATCTCACCTGTCAAGCTAATTATAGAAAGTTGCAACACAGAATAACTTCCAAAGGCTCATTGGGAGATTCCAGAAATTAAATTTTCCTAATCATTCGTTATCATAGGATAAATTTAATTTGGATGTGAGTCGTATAGTTAGTAAGTACTATGGAACATCTATCATACAATAATGAATGTAACATAGTATCTAAACTTTATGATAATAAACATATATTATTATTAAACAGAGATGGCACATTGTTTCTTTGGTCATAAATAAATGTCTCAAAAAACCCTCAAACCTTTTGTGTTCCATCTTCATTTTTTCAAACCTTTCAGAACCAACATAAAGATACAAAGCCCTCGACACTTGTTGTGCGGCAACATTTCTCAAAAACGCCAACCAAAGACGTAATTCAAAGTTCCGTCGGCAAACCTAAATTCGTTCCATGAAATCAGGCCCCCGGATTTTGGAATTGACACGAGTTGGTAGTTGACGCTTGTCAGTGTGAAATCCTGACACTGAAGAGGAAGTTGAGTTGATGGGAGTCAGTTTGGTAACGCTGATCTACCATCAATGTTTATTATCAGCCTGTTTGTGCGTTTTCTGAAATTCCAGTGCAGCAATGAATGGACAAACAGAGGCCAGTGCAAAGACGCCAGAAGACATCACATTATTTCTTTGGACGCGGAAGGACCTTCCGCAAGAGGAGGACCCCCTATTGGGTGAGTGCAGACTTTAACGCGGCGTTTCGACGTGCCGGTCCTGTCGATGATGTCCCGTCGCGAGGATTCGACAAAACAAACTCTCTAATGTCTTCATGCTAGTCATCAGGATCTATAAGGAGTCTACACTGTCCGATTTTTCAAAACGCATCCAATTCACCAGTCAGTAGCCCCTCGGAAGACCGCACTTTTCAGCCCAAGGTCGAATAAAATTGACAATTTATTCAGATTCACGCAGGTTCTTGCACTTTGTTGGAATATTTGCGATTCCTGCTGGGTTCGAGCTCAATTTGTGTAGATTTCAATGTTGACTTTGGAAATATATAAAGAGATTTTTTGCTTTTTTGAACCATTTCCGATCTCGTGTGCTGGTTTTGAGACAAAGCGATCCCGTATGCTGTTTTTGACTTTTGAGATCAATTTTTGTCGAATGTTCTTCATTTTGTTTCTAGAAGTTGATGAAAAGATTTTCTCGCTTTTCTGGAAAACTTTTGACCTCATGTGCTGAATTTGACTTTTGACATAAATTCATCTAGAATTGTATTCATTTTTACTCTAGATTCTTAGAAGATTATAAAGAGATTTTTTTCGCATTCGTTCAGAAAATTTCCAATACTTTGTGCTGGTTTCGAATTTTGAGTTGAAGTGTAAAGTTTCTTAACATTGATTTTAGAGAATTTTAAGGATTTTAAATGATTTCTAGATATTCAAACGGATATCAATGGATTTTGAAGGATCATAGGGGATTTTAAGAGGTATCGAAATAAGTCATGAGATTTCAAGAGAATTGGAAGAATTTTATGGGAAACCGGATTTTTATAGATTTTAAGGGATTTCGAACGATTCTAAAAGATTCGAAGGAATTTTCATTTGATTTTAAAGATTTCAAGCGATGTCAAGGATTTTCACAGGTTTTGAAGTATTTCAAGGATTCTAACGAGTTTCAAGTGATATAAAGGGGTTGTCATGATTTTAAGCAATTTCTAGAAATTATAAAATATTTTAATAGATTTTAATATATTGTAAGGTAAGGGATTTTAAGAGATTCGGAAAGATTCTCGAAACTTTTAAAAATTTGCTAATTCTCAAGAAAAAAGTTTAATTTCCAACCCGAAAATATAAATTTTCAAACAAAAAGTTACTTTTCAACCGAATATTGAGATTTCCTATGAAAATAATATCATTTTCAACCCGCTAAGTTGAATTTTAAACAAAACAGTTGAATTTTCAAGGCAAAAATCCAAATTTTGTACAAAAAATTTAATCTTCAAATTTTCAACAAAACAGGTCATTTTCAACTAAATAGTTGAATTTTCAAACAAAAAGTTAATTTCCGACGAACAAAGTTTGAATTTTCAACCAAACTTTTAAACCTTCTTCCAAGAATAATAGAATTTTCTACAAAAAATTTGAATTTCCAACCCAAAATTATAAATTTTCAACAAAACAAATCATTTTCAACTGAATAGTTGAATTTTCAAACCAAACATGCGAATTCTCTGAATTTTCAAAACGAAAATATGAATTTTCAAGGAAAAAGTTATACTTTTCAACCAAACAGTTGCATTTTCTATAAAAATAATAAAATTGTCAACCTGAAAATTCGAATTTTTTACAAAACATTTGAATTTTTCACCCAAAAAAATGAATCTTTAACGAAAGAGTTGAATTTCCAGGGTAAAAATCTGCAAATTTTCTACAAAGAAATTTGAATTTCTAGCCGGAAAATATAAATTTTCAACAAAACAGATCAATTTCACCCAAATAGTTAAATTTTCTACTAGAAAAATAGACTTTTCATACTGAAAATACGAATCTTTAACAGAACAGTTTAATTTTTAAAGGCAAAAATCCGAATTTTCTACAAAAAAAATTGAATTTTTAAACGAAAAATGTGAATTTTTAACAAAATAGATCATTTTAAAGCAAGGAGGCGAATTCTCTACAAAATAATCCCATTTTCAACCAAAAAAGATGAATTTTCAACAGAACAGTTTAATTTTTAAAGGATAAAATCGGAATTTTCCACACAAAAAATGGACTTTTTACCGAAAAGTGTGAATTTTCAACAAAATAGATCATTTTAAACCAAGAAGGCGAATTCTCTACAAAATAATCGAATTTTCAACCCAAAAAGGTGAATTTTCAACAAAAAAGTTCAATGATTAAGGCAAAAATCCACATTTTCTGCAAAACATTTGATTTTCCAACCCGAAAAAAATAGATCATTTTCAACAAAATGTTTGGAATTTCAAACAAAAAAGGCGAATTCTTTAGAAAACAGGTGCATTTTCCACCCAAAAATATTTATTTTCAACTAAAAAGTTACATATTCTACAAAAAATTGGAATTTTACAAACCGAAAATATAAAGTTTCAACAAAACAGATAATTTGCAACCAAATAGTTGAATTGTTTAACCAACAGGTGAATGTCTATAGAAAAGAGGTGAATTTTCAACCCGAAAACAAATTTTTAAATAAAATTTATTTTTCAACTAACAAGTTGAATTTTTTTACGAAAATAATAGAATTTTCAAACCAAAAATATGAATTTTCAACAAAACAGTTAAATTTTCAACCCGGAAATATGAATTTCCACACAAAAAGTTACTTCTAAAACGAAAAGTTGAATTTTCGACGGAAATAATAAAATTTATAATAATAAATAATAATAATAACAAAAATTTACTCGAATCAAACAAGTTTCGGTTGATTTAAAAAAAAAAACTTTATTTACCCAACCAAATCTTTTGGTAGATGGAGTATTTAGCTGATTTAACCAAAAAATTTGGTTGCCACAACGAAGTATTTTCTTGAATCACCCGAAATTTGTTTCACTCAACCAAATTTTCATTTATATGCAAGAAAACAGTTTTTTCTGGTTCAAGAAAATGTTTTTCTCTCTATAAATCTAAATTCAGACTCAGCAAGGCCATTGAACCACCTATCAAGATCAACCTCTAAAACCTGCGACTACCAAAGCATATCATAAACTTGAGGCGGTGCGCAACAGTCCGTATCAAAATGGAAGCGCGTCGCCTTAAAATCCAGGAGGCAAAAAGACTACCCTCCATACGCACACGCGTCGCCATAGGCGCCTCAACTATAGAGTTAGGCACACATACAAAATTGTATGAACAAGTTTAATTTGTGGAATTTGAATCATAGTTTAATTTTAAAGTTTCATTAGAACTAAATTAAAGTTCCAAACAAAATGTTTAAAAATTGAAATCGAAAACACAGTAAAAGACATAAAAAAACTAGGTAATTTTTCAAATTATTTAAAACATCGAATACAAAGATTCATAAATGATGTATCGATTCAAAGGTTTTTTGTTTCACAAGAATTAAGTTTAAATAATCTAAAGTATAAAAAGAGACAAGAATGTATCGACAAGTTTAATGTAATACAAAAGAGATTTTTATCTCAGAAAAATCATTATAGAGATTTTAAATTGAAAAAATGTTTCAAAAATATCTCAAATTCGGAATCCCGGATGAGCTGAAACCTTAGCACTGATGGGTCACAAATTTGGTATTCCTTGCAATGTTAATAAGTTACCTATCAATAACATGGTTGCCAATGTAGAAAATTGTTTAAAAAATGTAGAACATGAAGATCAGAAACTAAGTATCAGAAAAACAGTTACTTAATTAATCTCAAACCATAGCCGAATTAATAACTTCAAGAATCTTGAAAAATCTTTTAAACTGGTTGAAAATTTTCAAAATGTTAATAAAGATTTAGTTTTTGTAAATGCAGACAAAGGTCATATAACAGTAGCAGCTAACAGTGATACCTATGATAAAACTGTGGAAAACATGCTTGACAATTGGATCTCCTACATACACTGTTAGAAATTTATATCAGAATTATCTGTCACATGTCACTGGAGCTTTATGCTGTTACCGTAACAGAAAAATTCTGTTACGGTTTAGAAATTTCTGTTACTGGTAACTGCATAAAGCTCCAGTGGCATGTGACAATAAATTCTGTCATGGGTAAAGAAATTTCTGTTATATAGTGTCAGAATTTCACATGAGTGACAAGTAACATAAATTTTAGTTTTTGGAACATTTTGTAAAATTTTGTTTGCAATGTCTATTTTGCCATAATTTCTGACAATTCTAACGAATATACATACATATATACTAGAATTGTTAGAAATTATGGCAAAATAGTCGTTGCATACAAAATTTTCTTTCCTTTTACTAACCTCAGTTTTCGCAAGACGACTAAACTATACACTTATACACGTGTATAAGTGTATAACACTTATACATTTATTTTATTCATACTAACCTTTCACACTGGTTAAAAACACCAAAAGCACATGTGTAAAACACACTAGTAATCGTATATTTTGTTACCGTAACATAAATTTTTAAAACCTGAGACGTAATTTCTGATTTTTATGTCACACATCTGTAATTTTACATTGGAATTAGTAAGTTCATGTTACAGCTAGTAATTTTATGTTACAATCTCCTAATTTTATGAAAAATTGAGTAAATTTACTACAAAAGTATCATAAATTCATGTTTTGTAACAGAAATCTGTAAAATTATGTTACATCCGTAACTGAAAAGTATCAGAAATTCATGAACTTTTCTAACAGTGTACAACTTAGACAAATATATTTCTAATGTTTTAAAACCGGTTTCAGGAAACACAGAATCATTTATTAAAAGTAGCTGGGATTTAAAAGACATTTTAAATACAATTAAAGTTTCTCCAACACATTATTTAGTTTCATTGGACGTTGTTTCAATGTTTGATAACATTCCATTAGATCTTGCATTAGATTGCATTGAAGAGAAACTAATACTTAATCATAATCTAACTAAAATAACAAAAAATGAATTTTTAATCGCTACTAGAACTGTTTTCAATAGCATGGTTTTCTCTTTTAATGGTAAATATTATAAACAATTAGATGGTTGTCCTATGGGTTCTCCACCTATAAAAAAATTAAATTTTAGACCTATATTTTATATAAAAGATACGTGGATGATATTCTAGCTATTGTTCCTACAGAAAAAATTGATGATTTCATAAATACTTTTAATAGTATTGAAAATTCCATACAGTTTACATTTGAACTTGAACATAACAATTCAATTATCTTGATTTACAAATTATAAAAACACCTAAAGGTGAGTTAATTACCAATTTGTTTAAAAAAGTTTCATGGTCTGGGTAGATATCTTAATTTTAATTCTTATCATTTGTATTGCCAAAAGTTCGGCCTAATCAAAGGTTTAATTGATAGATGCATTAAATTTAGTGATCCAAAATTCAGAAAAGAAAATTTGGATCAAATTAAAATCACATTAGTTTAAAATAATTATCCTCTTCATTTAATAAATAATATTATTCGAGAACGAATTCATGAAATCTATAATGCTTCTAGTAAGAAAAATAACTGGATTGTCACGTATAAAAAATCGGATCTAAAAGTTACGTTACCTTATGTTCAAGGACTCTCGGAAAGGTTGAGAAAATCGTTCAAAAAAATGAACATAAATGTTTATTTTAGCAATCAAAACACTCTTAAAAAATTTTTACTCAATCAAAAAGATATTGATAACACCGACAATTTATGTGGAATTGTTTATCTCATAAAATGTAATTGTTGTGAAAAAGTGTATAATATGGTGAAACAAGTAGAACATTAAAAACTAGAGTTTCGGAACATAAAAGAGATTGTAGAGTTGGAAATTTTAATACAGGTGTATCACAATATTTCTATTAACTTACAGACAGAAATTATGAATGTCAACAAAATATATCAAAGTATTATAAAATAATCAAAAACCAATTTAAAATCCAGTTGCTTTGGCGCGCTTTCCTCATTTGCGATTCATTTAAATGACGCCTTAATTCTGCAATAATGAATTTACCGCCTTAATGTTTTTCTCTTGTCTACTTTGCAATATGTTCGTCGTTTGTCTCAAAACATTATAAAGATTTTGTTTTTTCTAATTTAAGATGTAGACTCTACCTGAAAAAGCCTCTTTCATTTTTTAGGCTTTTTTCCACGATAAGATGTTATATAATTGTTTTTCAAATTGGAGTCACATTTTAGAATTATTTTTTAATTTGACCATAAACTATTGACATGTTGTTGACTCAAAAATAGACAAACTCTTGTTTCTTACAAGATACTAATCACAGATATTTTTAATTCTTTTAATTATAAATCTTTTTTTGTTAAAAATTTTTAAACTGTTGTTATTTATGTATTATTTATATAGATTCTTTGAAAAAGATACGCAGTGATAGCCGAAACGTCAGCATGATTAATAAACGAACTCTTTAGTAATTTCGTTTGTTATTTCTTTTACTTTAATGAAGATCATAAGACCAAAAAAATAATAGAATTAGAGTTCTTAAATGCCCAAGAATTTATATTGAGCAAATGCTCTCGAGAATATGCTCAGCATTTAAACAATGAACAGAGCATTTATAGAGCATTGAAGAGAATTTAAAGCATTTATTGTTTAAACAAATATATATCATAATTATTACATATATTTTTACAAAAACAGTCTAGAGTGAAATAAACATATACTTTTTTTAAATTACAGTGTTGCTACAGGTCAGGTAATTCCAGCAGGGAATGTCAGGAAAAACCTGACAGAGTTAGGGAATTTTCGATAAATTAAAGTTGAAATTAATTTTATTATTATGGTTAAAAATCGCACTATTTGGTTGAAAATTAATCTGTTTTGCTTGAGGATTCAAACCATTCTGTAGAAAATTAATCTTTTTTGGTTTACTTCAACTATTTTTGGTATAAAATTAAAATCCTTTTTGTGGTTGAAATATAATATATAACTTTTTTCGTTTAGAATTCACCTTTTTTAGAAGAAAATTCACCTACTTAGTTCAAAGTGGAATTACTTTGTTAAACATTCATTTATTTGGTTGATGATTCATCATTTTAGTTGAAAAACCTTTCTTTTGTTCAAATTGTTCTAACTGAAAACTTAACTCGTACACGTTTGGTTTAAAATTTATTTTCTTAACTTGAAAATTAAAATATTTGGTTCAAAATTCCTTTATTTTATTGAAAATTCGAATTTTGTGGGAGAATATTTAAACTGTTTGGTGACTAATTCATCTTTTTGGTTGGAAATTCCTTTAAAAATTCAAATATTCGGTTGAAAAATCATGTACTTTGTTAAAAATTCATCTATTTTGGTAGAAAATTCATTTTATTGGTTAAAAATTTGAAAATTGATCTTTTTGGTTGAAAATGAGTTTTTTCTCATTTAGAATTAATTTTTTAAACTGGAAATGTGACTGTTCCCTTTTTTGTCAGAAATGTATGTTTTTTATAGAAATTTAATCTTCTTGGTTGAAAATTATACTATTTTGCTGAAAACTTACTTAAATTTTATTGAAAATTATTTTTTTGACTGAAAATTTAATTTTTCTATTTTTAGTTGAAAATTTATCTGTTTTTAGTGAAAAAACTATTTGTTGAAAATCCGTCTTTTTTGGTAAAAGAGTACTCTCATTAGTTGAAATTTCATCTTTTTGGTTCAAGATTCTTTTCTTTGGTTGAAAATTTAACTGTTTTGTTGGAAATCCGTCTCATTTTTGGTTTAAAATTTATTTTACTAACTGAAAATTTAACTATTTTATTTTTGATAGAAAATTCATCCTCTTAGTTTAAAATTCATGTATTTGGTTGAAAATTATTTTTTTTTTTAGTTGATTCATAATTCTTAGTTGAAAATTCACTTAACCAATTCCATTTTTTCTGAAAAATTTACCTTTTCTGATAGAAATGTAATCTTTTTTGTTAAAAAATTATCTGGTTAGTAGTAAATTAAACTATTCTATTTTTTGTTAAGAATTCATTTATTTAATTGAAAAAAAAACAACTATTTAGTTGAAAATTCGTTTTTTTGTTGTTAGAAGATTCATCTTTTGGATTGAAACATCCACTGTTTGGACAAAATTTCATATTTTTGGTTGAAAATTAAATTCTCTGGTTGAAAATTCGTTCCTTTAGAGTCGAAAATTAATTTTTTTAACTGAATATATGACTATTTCATTTGCACTTAAAAATTTATATTTTCAGTTGCAAATTAATTAATTTGGCTGAAAACTCGTTTTTTTTTTAATTTACTTTTTTCTAACTGCAAATTGAAATATCATCTTTTTGGTGTGTAAGTTTATGTTTTTTAGTTTAAAATTGAATTATGTTGTCGGGAATTCATTTTTTTGGTTTAAAATTTGATTCTTCTATTTTTTGTTAAAAAATCTTTTTTCTTATGAAAACAAAATAATTTGTTGAAAATTCGTTATTTTTTGGTTGAACATTTATTTTTCTGACATTTTAACTATTCTAATTTTGGTTGAGAATTGATTTTTTCATATTAAAATTCATGTAATTTGTTGAAAATGAGTCCTTTTTGGTAGAAAATTAATCTTTTGTTGGGTGGAAAATTCAACTATTTGGTTAAAAATGCATATTTTTGGTTGAATATTCATCATTTTAGTTAAGAATTCATTTCTTTGATTGAAAATTAATGTTTTTGACTTGAAAACACAACTAAAAGGTGTTAAAAAAAATATATATATAATATATTGAAAAAAATTATTTACTTGGTCTACCGAACCACTTCATATAATAGCCGTTTTTCGTTACAAACAATTGTTTATAAAAAGAATTTTTGGTTTAGGATTCGAATTAGTAAACTAAAAATTTAAATTCAAAACCATTTTAACATTTATAGAATATATAAAAAATGTCGAGTTAAATTTAGTAGAATCTGTAGAATTCACATATATGTGAATCACTTTTCCTTTAATGGATATTATTTATTGTTAGAATTTTTTGTTATGTTTGTCAGTCATAACGTGTGTTAATGACACTGTTAAGCGAAATTGAATGGTTTTAATAAACAATTAATAATTTGACCGAAGTCTGTACACTCTTTTATTTTCAATGATTTTAATGATTAAAATATCAAATTAATTACTTTTGTATTATTGATACATTTTGTATTAACAAAACTTAACAATTAATTGTAATTCAATAATTAATTAATAATTACATCATAATTTTACTCCTTTATCAATTTTTGGAAAATTTGTAGTTAAGTTTCTCCAGCAGGAAACTGGGCTGATTCCTGTATTCGTCAGCACATATCTGCGCAGATGTGATTATTAGTAAGGATTCTCGGCGACTTTGTGCATTAATATCTAGCATATCTACAGTTTTGCATATAAATAATTGGAATTCGCCATTTTTTTGTTTCAATGAATAGAGCATGTCCGATTTACCCAAGAACAGTAATTTTTTTCCAAAAAGTCTCATACGTTAAAAGGTAGAGATGCAAACGCGTTTTATTGAATATCTCGGTTCTGCCCGAATGCAGTTGTATTGTTTCTTCATCAGGACGACAGTATTAATTTTCTAGGCGTATGGTTGTTTTTATACGTAAAAGAATTTAGAAATTGGGATATTGTGCACTGAGAAAAATGGATTATACGAACTGGAAAATAGAATTAAAGAATAATACACGGTATAGAAAAGTATATTAGGGCATATAATCTATAATATTTTTGTAATATATGCAGATGTTACCAAATATAATTTCTAGATGTGAAATTATTATAATCTCTAGGCATTGAGTTGTAACATCTCAGATTTTAAAATATCCAGGCGTCTGTGTAGTCTCAGATGGTACGTCGCATCGTGGCGCGTCATGGTTCGCCAAAAGGAAGTTTAAATAAAAATGGTTTGTTGCCTTAGAATTCATATTTATTATGATTATTAGATGTACTAGGAATGTTATGATTTAGTTTTCAAAATCAGTTCACGTGGCCAATTTATTAAAAATAGCATTTCAATAAAAAAATATCGTTTTACGAGTATCATCATCTGTTTATTATATGAATATAATAGCAAATAGGAAAATTATTATCTATCATTTAAATAACATCAAAATTAATGTTATTTGACATATTTATAACGATCTTAAATAATTTTAACAGTAGAGGACAAAAAAAACGTAACAATAATGTAATGTGCCGTTGTTTGTAATTATTTGATGCTGTTTATACAACACATTACTGTCAGTCGCAATATTTTTGATTTTCACTTAAATTTTGGCATTGACGGTGGTGGAGGTTCTTTGAAATTCACTTTGGCTATTTAATCAAAAAATAAAGATAGTATCTATCTCACAAAAACTTTTAAAAACTCTGAAAATGGAAGGATACTGGAGTGAAAAAGATATTTATTATTGTTCTTGCCATAGATACACAAGACAATTACAACAACGTGAAACTTCTGCGGTCAGAACCAGAAATAAACAATTGTTTGTTTGAATATCGTGAAACAATTACAACGAACTTGAAACTTGCAAACATAATTACTGGTTTGACAAATAACGCAAGTTATTGCCCGTGTATTTGGTGTGATG